>MU868447.1:32053-105365 GCA_036418205.1 Ostertagia ostertagi | reverse complement strand
CATCAGCCAAACATACAGACTGCTATCGTCTTGAAGTCGCATGCAAGTGTTCACCTGCGTGTCTCACTGACAACGGCTTACCACTGGCTCATTTTGTCGAAGTTAAGATCTTAATTTAGTCTAAAACTTTTCCTTTTAGGTTAAAGGGAGCGGTCACGCTAGCTTCCACGCTGGATTTGCTACCCTCCCGTTATCAATCGATAAGGTGTGAGGCAGTAGTTGTTGGACGAGTTTAATCCCTGGAAGATATGATACGATGAGATAAGAAGCACCTTCTTATCTCATGATAAGAGGTGCAAGAGGCTGCTTGATAAGAGGTGCACTCCAGAATGAAAACGGGACGATAACGCTAACGGTATCATATCTAGCACGCTCTTATCGCACCCCTTCCTGCATCGATAAGTCTTGGTTTTTGCTGAACGGAAGAGGATTTCGTCGCCTTATCACTCCGTTCATAAGGCACCACTGCCACTAAAACTTCCACCCGGTTGTAACCTGGCGGGACTTCTATCCACTCCAATACATAGCTTCCGTTATCGTTCCTATGAAAATTATCGTACCACCTCCTTTAACTCACCACACTGATTACGAATCTGATGTCTATTTTTCGATTACAGTGCCATATTGTTCTCATTGGGAACAATTTTGATGCCGTTTGAGCGGTATATTTTTTTCCGCAATTTCAGTCAAATACCTACTCAAAAAGGTTAATGGTGAGCACGTTCGTAAGAGCAGCACCGATCTTTGCCACTCGCTAAGTTTGGCGCCATTTAGCCGGCTGTCTTAAATGCAAAATTTGCTACCAGCCAGGATCGATCCCTCGATAGAAATTTCACTCCTTTTTTAATGTTCACAGCGCCGCTTAGGAAAGAATTGAACATATTTACATGTTTCGTACATCTACCTCTATCAAATACAGAAGACCGTTTGGCGAAAGCGCTCTACGTCGAAAGACCTTCCTGCAAGTCTGTAATCATGTCGGGAAATCGGTAATCGTCTACATAAGTGGGGAAATCATGTGCTGATGTCGCGACTTACAAGGTTTTCCACCCCGATTCGTAAACTTTGCATTCCATTTCGGAAACGTTGCAAGCAATTTCGTAAACGCTTCAGCCCATTTCGTAAACTTGCAATTTCGTCAAAGCTGCGACCTTTTTCGTAAACGTTGCAGCCCATTTCGTATTTCTACCAGCCCATTTCATAAACGTTGCAACAAATTTCGTCATCCTGAACCCCAATTTGTCGCTTACGCAAGCAATTTCGTAAACATTGCAATTAATTTCGTAAATTTCGTAGTGTGCGAATTGGTGTAATATTTTATGTTTTTGGGTGCAAGGTGGCTCAGGGGGCCAGTCGCCGCCGCGGGGCGTGCGGCAGCTCGAAATTCGTGAGCCAGGGGGAATAAAGCCCATTCAGGAGGGTTGGTGTGAGGGCAGTCACTTACACGCGTGAGAAGCTGGAATGTTCGAGTTTACAATACTTCGTTAAGCCGCGGCGGCGACTGTCCCCTCCCCCCCCCTAGCCAATTTGCGCCTGTATTGTAATGTGTGACAATTTAAAGGGTTTTCCACTCCAATTCGTAAACTTTGCATTCCATCTCGGAAACGTCACAGCCAGTTTCGCTTTTACTCTACCCCTAATCGTAAACGTTGCAATCGATTTCGTCATTCTAACGCCTAATTCGTCATGCTTGCAAGCAACTGCGTAAACCTTGCAATCAATGCAATCATTTCGGTGAATATTTTTCTCACTGAAACTTATCCTAGAGGGGTTATCGAGGATTGATCACGAATGTGACATCCCTTTTCTGGCACTGACGCCAAATTGGCGTCGGTTTTGCCACGGTTCTTTTTCTTCTTCTTCTCCCTAGCGTCAGTCCCGGCAAGGGCCTGCTATCTGTACTAGTCGTCACCACTTTGTTCTGTCCAGCGCATCTCAGCTGTGGCCACGATTTTATTTAGGTCCTTCTTATCAAGTCCCTTCACCTCTTATCTTAGGCTCCTCGCGGTCCTGTGGCCTCCTTAACACGTGCCCATACCATAGCAATCGTTGCTCCCTCACCTTCAGGTGGAGACAGTCTGCATGATTGCTCTGACATCCTCGTTCCTGACCCTGTCCAGTCGCGCCCAACGGCAGGCCCATCTCAGCATGCTCATCTCAGTGGAGTGCAGCTGTATTTCGGAATTCTTGCTCAGGGGCCAGCATCGCAAGCCTTATCACAGTCCGATACACTTTTCCTTTCAATGCTCCACAGCGTCTTCAATCACAAAGGATCCAAGTGGACTCCTTCCACGTCATTCGGCCTGCGTTAATTAGTGCTTTCACTGCCTTGTTCACACTGAATCGCATCGGCAGCTAAACCGCTTCCAAGGTGTCGTTAATGCTCCACTCTGCCGATGCTTCCCATGCTAACCTTCTTTGTTAGGCCATGTGGGGTGCGTATAGGTCTATAGTGCCTGCAGTAGACGGCCGAATGCCTTCTCCAGGTCGATAAAAGCTAGCTGGCAGGGTCGGCGCTTTTCTTTATACTTCTCCCTCACTTGCCTGGCCTGGCGATGAAAATAGCATCCATTGCTGACCTTTCACGCACAGACTTGGATTGTTACTGGGGGGTCGAGACCAGCTCCCGCAGCTTCGCGTCGACCAGTCGCTCATACAGCTTCATTTTATGAGCAGTCAGCTTGATTCCGCGGTCACCCTTCGGTTTGAAGATGGGGATGATGATACTTGTCCTCCATGCATCCGGCATCTTTTCTTCCGCAGTGACTGTGTTCAGCAAGCTGGTGAGCCATCCAATACCGTACCGAGCGCCTTCCATGCTTCTATTGGCACACCATCTAGACCTACCGCCTTTCCACTCTTCATCTTCCTTACTTCTCGTCGAACTTCATCCTTGGTCCAGAGTGAGATGGGGTCAGCCGTCGCTTCTGCTCGTGGAGTGCCCATTTGAAGAACTCCTCGCTCAGAAGTGTCCTGTAGTATTCTTTCCAGCTTCTTTGAGTTTGGCTTACCAGGCATCTATTTCACTGTCCCTTGCCTTGGCGATGACAATCTTAGTGAGCCTCTTGCGAATCTTGTAGGAAACGAAGTTCTTAGGGCATCGCGTCTTCTGACAGCGCTTGTATGCTTCCTTTTTCCGATTCACGGCTCGCTGGACCTCCTCATTCCAAAACCACGCTGCCTTATAGCTTCTGAATCCACCTTGCTTCTCACCCAGAACCTCTCTGGCACATCGCAGGATAGTTTCGGCCGAGCTCCTCCAAGTCCGCTGTATTAGCCAATTAGGGTCTGGGAAACAAACTTCCATTATCCTTCGTATGACGTCGCCTTTCTACGCTTATTGTTACTATCACCACCGAATTCTTCGCTCAAGTTCAACACTCGACTTATTGGGGATTGTCGTGACCGTCGCCACGACCTCGAGTAAATTCGCGCTCTACGGGCAGAGATACGCCTAGCGTACGCGCCGCGCACGGTCCATGCTCGGTTCAAATTATCCCGCGCTCGTGGAAGATTCTAGAACCGCTGGCGTCTGGCGTCTCTCACGCATGCAGTCTGCCGGCTGTCGCCGTCATGACCGCACGTCCGCTTCTTTACGCCATCGCTCTATTCGCGTACGTAAGTTCTTTACCGAGTATCTAGGCGTCAACATCATAACATCTAGCGCAGCTCGCCTACCTCAGTCTGCTTATAGCATGGTTAGTTCATTCAATATCCTACTATATATAAGCGGCTAGCGTGTGTCTGTTGGTGTGTGTGTTTGACCGGAAATTCATAGCTCGAGTCGCAGTAACGATAGCGCAGTGGTTCTTACATATGTATGCTATAGGGAGTGGGATGGGGACACAAGTGGTACGTGTTAGGAACTGATAATGGCTGATAAGATGCGCTAGAACGCAAGTCGTCGATTCGAGTCGATGTTGGATAGAGAGATAAAAAGAAACTGATAACGATTGATAAGGACGAATAAGGCGCGCCAGAACGCTGAAGTCGTGATTCCGCTGCCTGGCTCGCGTTGACACCAGAGCAACCATACTTTACAAGCGTTATGTGGGGTGGACGAGGACATTGTTGGTGGGTGCCGAAAACTGATAACGATTGATAAGGGGCCGATAAGGCGCGCTAGAACGCGAAAGTCGTCAATTCCGTTACGCAGCGCTGACACTAGAGCCTTCCTACTTACAAATGTAGTAAGTCGTAGCAGTACAAACAAGGTACGTGCACATCATTTCGATATATATCAGCTTACTTAATAGAATTCAACTGCATAAACTTTAAAAAACAAGTCTTCAGCAAACTGATAACTTTCATTTCTGACTATTAAGAAAACCCAAACTCATTAAACCGCTAATCCTTTCGTGATTCTAAATAATGAAAATGAATGATAAGCATTAGCTTCTCACTTATGTAAATAGGCATATTTAGTTTCGATTTTGAGACTGACAGCAATCCTATTAACCGCTAAATTATCTTAATTCGAGAAAAATGCTGGATGTTTACAGAGTTGTGATCAATATACCAGTTCAGCTCAGACGTTATCACGCGTATTCTCGATGAGCTTCAGTGAAACTGTGGAGGGTCTAACAGAGTCAACAGTGAAATGGTTAATGGAGTATCTCATGTTGATATTCCATGGGTATTTCAGTTTCACTAAATCCTGTCGTGTGATGCGCGCGGTAGCGGGCGAAGCAAAACTGGTCCCCTATAAACAAGTTTACAAACGAATTTGGTGAGATTCAGTCATGTCAGTCAGTTATCGCCCAAAAGGACCTCATATTTATTGTCAGGATCCTCGATAACTCCCCTATGAAAAGTTTCAGCGAAAATTTTTTCACCCATCCCACCCTTACTGAGGTTCTTATAGTGCAATAGTGCCAAAAGCTCTGCCACCACCCCCCCCCCCTCCATGAATGTCGTTCGACAAGTAGCAGAAGTTGATAACACATCGATAACAATGAATCCGACCTACAAATTGAGAGGAAAACGACGATCTCGTCATGACTATCGCAGGATCAATTTGACTGCTCATAGAATGAAGCTGTATGGTCGACTCGAATCTGCGGGAGCTAGTCTCGCCCCTCAGTAACAATCCACAGGTCTATGCGTGAAAGGTTAGCAATGGATGCCATTTTCATCGCCAGACAGGTGATGAAGAAGTATGGAGAAAAGCGCCGACCCTGTCAGATAGCTTTCATCAACCTGAAGAAGGCATACGGCCGCTGGCACTATGTGGGTAGCGCTCAGAGAACGGGAAGTGCCAGAACACCTAAACTCGGATTGATATGTAAGGTGAGGTTAAGGCACCATAGACTCATACGCGCCCCACCTGGCCTTTCAAAGGAGGTTAACATAGAAAGCACCGGCAGAGTAGAGTATTTGCGACACCTTGGAAGCGATTTGGCTGCCGACGGCAGCGTGAACAGGCAGTAACACGAATCAACGCGGCCTGGACGACGTGGAAGGAGTTCGCTTGGAACCTTTGTGATTGAAGACGCTGTGGATCATTGAAAGGAAAATTGTATCGGGCTATGATAAGGCTTGCGATGCTGGCCCCTGAGCGAGAATCCCGAAAGACAGTTGCACTCCACTGCATGCTGAGATGGTTACAAATACAGGCCCAATGTGGCTCGGGGTGGGGGGACAGTCGCCGCCGCTGCTTAGCGAAGTATTGTAAACTTGAACAGTCCAGCTTCTCACGCATATAAGTGACTGCCCTTACTCCAACCCTCCTCCTTAATTGGCTTCATTCTCCCTGGCTAACGAATTTCGTGCTGCCGCACGCCCCGCGGCGGTGATTGGCTTCCCGAGTCAAATTGCGCTCAAATACATAAAACATTACACCAATTCGCACACTACGAAATTTACGAAATTAATTGCAATGTTTACGAAATTGCTTGCAAAAGCGACGAATTGGAGTTTAGAATGAGAAATTGGTTGCAACATTTACGAAATGGGCTGCAACGTTCACGAAAATGGTCGCAGCTTTGACAAAATTGGTTGCGACGTTTACGAAATGAGCTGAAACGTTTACTAAAATAGCTGGAACGTTTACGAAATTGCTTGCAACGTTCCCGAAATGGAATGCAGAATTTCCGAATTGGGGTGGAAAACCCTGTAGACGTCGCTCCGCACTGATTTCCCACACGCATTATCGAAACCAGCCAGCACTTGCTCTGCTAGCACGATTCTGCAGTTTTGGGCAATTTCACAGTGACCTTTTATCCGCGATCCACCTCCTATCCGCTAGTTGGGTCGCGCCACGTATTGTGCTCATTGGAGGAGATCAGTAAAGGGGGAGGAATAGTGGCAATTATTGCCGTCACGACGTGAGTTTTTACTACGCTCAAACTTGTTCTAAAGGTTTTTTGCTTTAAGCGAGCATTTCTTGTGCTCAGGGAAGTTCACATTTTGTACATGACCACTTTGACCCTACTCTAACTCATTTCCCGAAGTATGTGGGCACCTGGAACGTGGCCCCATGATTTGGCCTGTTGCGCGGTAGCAATCAGACAGATCATTCTGGTTGCGGTCTTGAACGCTCAATTCGCTATGTTTTACTCAGTCAGGATTCAGCAACACTTGTTGTTCTTTAGATTGGAACTTGCTGAAATATATTGTATTCTTTCTTCTAATTTTCTACGAAACATTAAAGAAAGCAATCACGCTGGCTTTCACGTAAATACGCTATCCTCTCGTTGTCAACCGATAGGGTTTGAGATACAGTAGCGTCAAAAGGGTTCGCCGAAACGATTTTTAGCGCATTACGATACTCGCCATATAACTTCGAAAATTGACGCGAAAAACGCGATTTTGCGTTTTTTTTTCGTTTTTTCATTATAACTCGGTCTGAGATCAAGTTTTTCAGAAACTGAAGACGACATCGAATTTGTCCTTGTCGAGATCTACAAAGATCTATCCAAAGCCCCATGTCAGATTGCGCCATGCACTCGAGTTTCATCTCGAGAAAAATTAGTTGTATGTGGTGTGCATATGATCCCCCCTATGCAACATGATCGTTCATCAGACATATGGGTCTCAGCAACTTTCCCAGATCGCGCCACGTGCTCAACATCGTCCACTGCATTGTGGGTTGATCGATTCCCTTTTTCAGATTTGACGACCCCTTTTTCATTTTCTCGCGCTAAATGACTAAACATGTAGTCTCTGTACTCAACATCTTCTTCTCTCGCGTCCAAATGAAAGGCCTAGTTCGATTCTAACTTCTTTAGAATTGATCTAGGACTAGGACATCTAACAAAAACCTGTTTTTAAACCGACCTATAATGAAAAGACGAGAAAAACGCGAAAAACATACAACTTCGGAAATTCTCGCGTTTTTCGCGAGAATTTCCGAAGTTGTATGGCGAGTACCGTAATGCGCTAAAAATCGTTTCGGCGAACGCAGATTTACGTGGAAGCCAGCGTGATTGCTTCCTCCAATGGTTCATAGAAAATTAGAAGAAAAAAAATTTCAATAAGTTCCAATCTAAAGAACAGAAAAGAATAAGTGTTGCTGGATCCCGAGGGAGCAATACATAGCATATTGAGCGTTCAAGATCGTAACCAGAATGATCTGTCAGATTGATACCGCGCTACAGGGAAAATCGTGGGGCCAAATTCCAGGTGCCCACATACTCCGAAAAATGAGCTCACAAGAGTAGAGTCAAAGTGATGACGTACAAAATGTGAACTTCCAAGCACAAGGTGCTCGCTTCAAGCAGAGGCCTTTAACAAGTTCGAGCGTAACGTGAGGCGCAAGTGGATGAAAGGGTGGACTTTCCGCCTCTATTGTGCTATCTCGTGTAGGCGTATGCATGCATGTGTGGTGCACCCTGAATGTATGCAATGATATCCAGCATGTCGAAACAAGAACAGTCGAAACTGTTCCCTCACCATCTTTCATCCTGACATCCTCACAAATATGGCTCACAGCGTTCACTAGTAAAGCTGATGCTGCAGTTTCGTCACTGAGCAAACATACCCATAATTCTAAAGGTTGGTGTTCTCGTACCTTTGAGAATAAAACTAAATGGAGTAAGAGTGAAGAAAAACTAAGAAGAAATCCTTGAAAATTTTGACAATAAACACCCTTTTTTCAGGATGTTATGCGCTCTAAGAGGGCAGACAGCAATTTGAAAAATTCCGCCCATAGAGGAGGTTAAAAATAAAGCAAACACAGCAAACAAAGCAACTTTGGTTGTTTTATCGTGAATATTGATTTGAGGCCTAGAAATCTTACCCAAACGAAATGACTGATGGAGAAAAGTATGGTTCCTTTGGCTCCTTCCTCTTAGAGACCCTTTCGATTCTGAACCGTCCCGCAAGAATGAAAAAAGCCCATTCAATCATTGAATGAAAAGGTTCAAGCCAAGTGAAACTTTAATGCGTGAGAAAGTGATGCCTACCTTCATGAGTTCGGCTACGGCCTCATCAGTGTCAGAGGGCTTTATGGGGAGCACTATGATGATGATCTTGTATCGACTGGGTTGTTTCTATAAGAAGAAACATGCAATAGTAAGCAAGACAAACAAAATCCCTAAAAACAAAGTCTTATGTCAGATTCAGGAGAGCTTCGGCAACAACTGCAATGTATCGAAAAAATAGTAACTGCCCGTAAAGAGCTAAGAGTAGGATGCTGGGTTTTATCTCTTTCGTTCTCTAACGGTTTCTCAGGTCGTAGTACTGAGTCCGCTCAAAGCCACGAGTCGGAATTACCGACTCCCACAGTGAGAAATAGGCCCCCAATCGCAAGCGCGACGGTGCCCCGACTCAAAAGTGAACAGCAACGGCGATAAAGCCTTGTATGTGCGCTGCCATACCTATGAATCGCGGCATTCGTGGCATTCTTTTGATAATCTTGTAGTTAATGCCAAGGCTCTCGTGAATCTGACGAAATTTCGTTTTTGGAAATGTCCAGACAATTGTTTGAGTTGACCTTTACGGCCTACCATATGGACATGTGCCGTGTTTCTACAGTGGCGGTCGCTCCGGCTGACCAGGAAAGGTAATTTGGTCAACCCGGCCAATTCAAATGTGATGCATATGTCTATACGCGCCTTGGGACGCTGAGCTCAAATATGCGTTCCTTATCTGCTAACTATTCTCTGAAAGGAATTATGAAGCAGAAAAGCGCAAAGGCAGTAGTCGAGGCTCACGAAAAAGAGGTCAGGGAATCGAGTCCTTGGCGAACGCATTCTTTTGCCGTTCGCTGTAAGATAGCTAGGAAGATCCCTAACATCAACAGGGGGAACGGTCAGCAGAAGATGCTCGTCGCGCCACCGCGTGCGGCCAATCGTGCGGCGAGGGTGCGGAGCCTTCAGGGCGAGTGTTGTCTATATCGACTTCTGGGGTACCCCCCAGTAGGCCTGTCGCGCGGCAAGAAGGCAGAGTCGCGGGCGAGTCGCAGCGCGTGATGTGCGATGTAGGACGTACAATGGAACGTTCTATTCAACTTGATCCTTACAGTACATGCGCAACTCGTCCGCTGACTCGCCTTCTTGTCGCGCGACGGGCCTCTTGGGGGGTACCCCGACTTCTGAGTAGGATGGCAATCTTCATACTCTCTATTTGTGACTAGTAGGATGTTTTACAGCGTGAAACTCAAAGTGGGTAGACTTACTACTCCAAACTATGATGACCGTGCCTTTCTAAAATACACTGCCCATCATTTTAACCACCTGTGATTCAATACTACTTGTTCTTTGGTAATTGAGCTTAGGAACTGGAAATTCTTCTTTGACAGGGTTTCCCTAACTTATATCTTGAATTATTCATATGAGATTTTAACTAACAGATGTAAGTGGTTATTAATAAACGAAAAAACTTCTTTTCAGTTACCAAGACTTATGCTCTTTCAACCACTCCTTGAAAATGGGTAGCGAGTACAATCCACGTACTTACGAGGCAACAGAGCTGACGCTCGCTACTAGTTTCCAGTAAGAGTTATGTGGATGCTGTGAACAAAAACTGTTGCATCAAATCATATATACCGTGGCTTATCCCAACCTTTCTGGGGGCATAAAACAAATTCAAACGAAATCTCAATTGGATTCTCCTCACTGGACTTTCTGTTGTTCGTCCGAGCAACGAAGATCTTGTGCGACCTAGTCCTAAAGACAAGAGCCTGAGGCGAAGCCGCCAGCACCATACGTGTAATTGGTTATATCTGGGAGATAACAATGGTTACAGAACCTGTCAGAAAGTACTTTGCCGTGATGACCGCAACACTATGTTGACTCGAAACAATTCTTTTAATAGTCAACTATTATATATTCGCAGGAATAAGATCTAAAAATAGCTATTGCTTGCTATAATATGGTGTGGCTATCATATCGTTGACTACAACATTATCTAAAACATCCTTTTTGTTTGAGCGAAGCCAGAGTGAACGATTCATCCTGAACATCTTTTTTATGACCACATTCAAAAATTTAGCGTGTTGAGAGCATGTAAGAGCTCACGGCTGCGCATCGAAGCAAATACCTCAATAGTTAGGCTTACAGCAAAAGGAAGAAGTCGAAACTTTGACTCGCAATTCTTTTAGACATCAGAATAATTCAAGTTATTTGTCCAGGAAACACACCTAATCAGCGCAAAGGTAGGATCACCTTACCGGTCGTCGTAGTTCTTTATTTTGTTCGCTTATACACGGTTCTAATAGAGAAAATGTGTTTTGTAAAAATGGCGCTGTTTAGAGACACTGTGAATGAAACGTAGTAGTAGTGTAGACAAATTACATTCATGTTTTTTCACAAAGCCCAAAAAGCTACATGCTTATTACAGATTTAGATAAGGAACAACTACAATATTAAAATAGCTAATGAAAGTGACTGTATCCTCGCTCCGAAGTAGAACACGTAGGGTTCAACAATTAGAAATTCCGCTGAACAGTCATTCACAATCACAGTCATCGGGGTGTGCACCTTTGGTCTAAAGTGCAATTATGGGGATACCACCTCGCACCTACTTTCACCTGCCTGTTCGAAGACCTTGTTAATTACACTGGGTTGTCTGCTGACCTCTTCTTCCCAAATTCAGTATCGATCATATGAATAATGAACTTTATCGCATAAAGAAGTGTCCAAATTGAAGATTAAAAAACAGTAAAGAAACAAAAAAGGAAATATAAAAACACGCCAGTAAACTCAAAAATTAAAATAAAGCAAATTTATTAATTTTTCAAATAATAAGAGATAGAAGAATTTTAGGGAAGAATTTTAAATCCAGATATTTTGTGCTAGTTTGACCATTTCTGTTCTAAGTGTAGCGTAGAAAACTGCACATTTTCATTTATGACTTTATATATTTTGGTAGAACATAGCATGCCCTCTGGAGTGAATTCAAAAAAGACAACAGGAATGATTTTTTTGTTGGCCACTTTTCATTGACATATTCCTGACTTGTGTTTCAGTTACGTATGGTATTAACTTGACTTCGCCTTTTTCACTGTCATTTTTGAGTCCGTGAGGGATTGCCACTTTCCAACACTTTATTAGGTGGGGCTTCTAGTTGTGGTCAGCGCATTAAAGATAATAAATCAAATCTAGTCTCGACATTGCTTACAACAGATAACAGGTTATTGCTTACTGTTAATTTTTTGTTGGAAGGAAGCGGTAATTGTCCATTTGGTCTTTTTTCTTCTGCGATTTAATTTGAAGATGATAGCTAATGAGATTTACCAAACTTAGTCGGAGGTTATGGTGATCAGGCTATTCGATCACATAAGCTGTGTCTTATCCTATCAAGGTATTACTTCCAACAGTTCAACAGGTGATTCTAATGTCTTAGCAAAAAACATCCCGGCCGCCCGCAAAATTCCATGCTAGTAATTTTTTTCAGCATTGCGATGCTTTGGCCAAAGTGAATTAGAAGTTCCTCAAGTCGCTCTTGAAATAGAAAAATTCTCAAAAAAAAAGACTGCCACATGGATATTTAGACTCACTATCTGGGGCTCCACTCGGAACAGAGTCAAATTTCGAAAAACCTTCGACGAAACTCCCGTGCAATCGATAACTCGGTTTTGTAATTGCCATTCATCAGGTATGCAAAGCAAAACTTAGCTAACAGTAGATTTTGAATTGTTCAATATGTGCAACAGCGAGCGAGGCGATAAATTGACATTCGAAATAAAAGTCGTACCCTCGCTCGGAATCACCAAAAAAATTGCTTGGTTAAAAATAGGAGAGGTGCTGAAATAATAGTGGGAATTTTCTTTAATATCAATCTGTATCAGTTTTCTACAATAAACATTTCCTGATCGAGAAAAATGGGTAAAATTGACTGACCAAAATAACATAAACTTTTACATAATTGTGAGAGAACGATTTTGGTGTCTACGGTTTCTTAACTTAGTATGTCTGTACGAGGTCAGCAGTCAGCCACAGCCAATCAAGTGAGGTCACTCCACAGGCGCTTGCTAAGAGGCATAAGGTGGCAGGTGCGAGATAGTGATTAAGAAGTCACTTTTGACTAAAGTCCCTCTCCCCAGTCATCCGAATGCTCAGAAAGTCCCACGCCATTAGTACATCCGATATTTGGCAATGGACACGCCCACCCGCCGCGCCGTCATGGCCACGCCTACTGGCGCGGCGATCCCATCGATTCTGTTGACACGGAGCCCGTCAACAGTACAACATTCTTGCGTATAGTTAAGAGTACAAAGAATTTGAGGGCAATTAATAACGAATTTGGGCGGCATCGCTCCTCACTAATTTGGACGCTTGTAGAGCAGGCGCCAGGCCTTTTAGCTTTGAGCAAGTGTGATATTCGTAATCAGGGAGTCGGACTCTCCTTCAGGGCAAACTTCTAGCCAATTCTGAAATTTTTACCAGACCTAGAAAATTCGTGCAGTCACCTACTCACTTATCTACCAATCCATTACAAAAGCCTGGCAATGAAGTAGAACAAACCTTCGAAACAGTCTTCAGAATAGACAAAAATTGTGTCTGACTTGCCTGTCTGCATCATCCGCAGATCTGCAAGGCACTATTTCCAAATACAGTACTCGCCGTTTAAAATCGAAAATTCACGCGAATAACGCGAATCCTCGTTAATTTCGTAAATTCGTTATAACTCGGTTCAAAATTAAGCTTTCGAGAATTCGAAGAGATCTTTGAATTCAGCTCGTCGGACACTATAAGAATGTGATTTGATACTTTGGAAAAGCCCCATATAGGGTTGCGCCATGCACTCGATTTTTATCATTCAATTTCATTTTCATTCAAAAGTACATAGTTGCTCGCATGTGATGTGTCTATAATCCCGCTTATGCGGGCTGACCGCTACACACAGAGAAGGGCCTCAAAACTTACCCCAGAATGCGCCACGTACTCAATCTCATCCACTACATTGTAAGATTAGATGAATGTTATTTTCCGAATTCTTAGATCTTCATTTCGTTTTTAAGCGTTTACTGGCTTTACGTGTTCCCTCTGCTCTCAATATTCCATCCTCTGTATATCAAGTGGAATCCTTGAACAGTTCTCAGCAGGCATAGTGGGCCTACTAAGTGACATTTTCCATTTTCAGAGGAGATGTTTTGCAGAAAGCTGTGAAGATAGCGAACAATTTCCTTCACTGTCGTAGATCACGGTTACTTGTCTGTAAGGATCATATGGGTACCTCGGTCGCAGGTGAGCGTTTCATCCGTGGTGTGACCCGAAACATCACCCTTTGTCATGCCTTTGCCCCCTATCACGTGAGAAGTCCCGTTTTTAGAGGACATGTTTTTGTCAGAGCTGTAAAGGAAGCGAAGAATTTCCCTCACTGTCGTAGACTATGGTCACTTGTCCGTAGGAAATTATGCGGAAACTCGATCGCAAGTGAGCGTTCTTCCGTAGTGTGGCCCCAAACATGTCTCCTCGTTATGCCCTTGTAGAAAGTTCAGATTTTTTTGCTTTTCCGGATGAACTCGCAGATCTGAAATGTGCCCCGTTAGCTTCCCCGTGAAAAATGCTATCGAATGATATGCATAACTTCCCCCGTTGAAACTTTGGTTTTTCACTGTTTTCAGCCTTCCTATTGCTGGATTGAACACTGTCCGACGACTACTGCCCCAAAATCTCAAAGTTTCATTTTTCGTCAAAACTTTGGCCTATTGGGGGATTGCTGTCCTATCACGAATATAACATCCAGTCTTGACGCCGGCGCCATGTGATGTCACAAACAACACTTCACAGTCAAGCGTCTCTTAGGCACCTTTTCTCAGAGCGCCCGACTGTCAGACCATGGAAAGGTCATGCGAATCGGAGACTTTCCCACGACAGGAAGGAGCCAAGACCGTGGAAAGGTCATCGAATCGGAGTCTTCCCACGACAGAAGGAACAAGACCGTGGGAAAGGTCGTCAATCGGAGACTTTCCCACGACAGGAAGGAGGCCAGACGGCGTGGAAAAGGTCATCGAATCGGAGACTTTCCCACGACAGGAAGGAGCCAGACCGTGGAAAACTGTGAGCTGAGCCAGAAGCATATTTCACGTTTTCACTGGAGATGCCTGTATACGTTGAGCAGAGCAGCAATTCGACTGTAAGCTCTCCAGCTGTCACTGAGGATGGAAGTACCGGGCTCGATGTACTACTTCATGATGAGCTGCAGTAGAGTTGAAACGTCTTTCCTTCGAACCACCCGAAGGAGTCCACTTCCTCTTTCAATGCCTCCAAACAGCCACTTGTGCCTGCGTACCCAACGTCGGCGGTTGTATTTGCGTTTGATAACCAGTGTTTCGTCAATTTCCATCTCGCACTCAAACCTTCCGGTGATCGGCAGGTTCCTCCTGAAGTGCCCCACACACACGTCGCGAAAGAACCGCTCCCACTGAAATGAACTGGTGTGGCCGACGTTGAGCTCGTATTTCTTGTCCTTCACCTTGTCCATGTCGCGCAGCCAGAAATAGGGTAGTGCGAACACCTTGGACTCAGGAAAGTTACAGTTCTCGTAAAGGGAATCCTCTCGGGCGTGAACGTAGTCCCTGGTCCCGTTCGACGGTCCAGTGCGGCACGCTCGATGATTGCAAATCCAGTGCCGTTCTACGTTGATCAGGCTCATGAGTCGTTGACATGAATGGCATAGTGGCGCAGACATCAACCCCATGGATCGCCACCAGTAAGTGCAGATTATTCAACTTGAGCGTCTCGTACACGTCCTTCAAGGCTAAGCCTAGTAGCTCTCGTTGACAATTGTGTCGCTAAAGAGTAGCAAGAGCCATCGATATTCTCCGTTGTTGAGAACGTGAAACATGCTTCTGGCTCCTTCTTGTCGTGGAAAAGTCTCCGATTCGATGACCTTTTCCATGGTCTGACAGTCAGCGGTGTATATCAAGTCTCCCGATTGTGTCAGGTCAGCTCGCCGCGCGCGGCGATCGTTGCCCAGTGACCGCTGCGAACAGCGATGTGACAGTCCACCAGCCTGCTCACAACGGCCAGCGTTGGCATTTGGCCAAATTCTCCGAATTCTCATTAAAATGCTATTATTCGCTGGATGTCTGATGCTCTACTGCGCTGCTTCTTCGGTATTCGACTCCTTGCTTCTGGCTGTCTTGATTTCTTCGGGATTAGGTTTCAAAGAAACGGAAGAAGAAGTACTATGGTGTGATTGCACTTCTTGTCGTATTCATCTTCTTTAACTTGCCTAGAATGCTTGCCTTCCTTCCCGACATGCTCCTTTTTCTAGTATAAGGCTCCTTTGTCACCAGTAGAGAATTGATTAGTGGCAGAACTTGAACGATTCTAGCCTTCTTCAGCTCCTTTCTGGCATTAATTTCAAAAGGCTCCCTTTCTAGTCGTACGCGATGTTGCTTGATCCACTACATGTTATTTATGCTATCTTCACTGGCCATTTCTAGTTTTCCAAGCAGTATCTCCAATTGTCTAGGTGGTCTTGCTGGTGATCGACAATTTGAATGAGTTTGCTGAGGGAACAGTTACTGTGAGCCCTGAAGGCTTTACACCTTATAATACTGAGTAATGGTCCCCTAAGGACCTGACATCACTCCGTCATAAAGACTTTCATTGTAAATAGGTAATACATCTTATAATTGCGATTGTCCCTATCTAATACAGGCGCCTAGTGAAGCGTTAGCAAACGTTTGTCCCTTATGGTTTGGCTCATCTGTTATCTTTACTTGTGTGATGCTCTGCAGATTTTTCCCCTTCCTTTGATTTCTAAGCCTTAACCTGGTAGTCTTGGTAACGTTAAGCATTCTTTCTTCAGTGCTTGTTCAAATGAATGGCAACAGAATGTATTCTAGTGTCCCTGCAGTCCCATTCCTGGAGAAGAGTGAATACGTCCTCAGAATAACGTGGACCGACGAGAATATGCATTGTCGCCGCGCCCATAGCGAATTGGCTGCGCACGAGGGGGCGTGGCCGCCGAGCTGCGGCGGCGACCTGACATAATCGGGAGACCTGATCGTCTCCCGACAGTCAGCGCTCTGAGAAAGGTGCCTAAGAGTACGCTCTGACTGTGAAGTGTTGTTTGTGACATCACATGGCGCCGGCGTCAAGACTGGATGTTATATTCGTGATCAGGACCCAAATAACCCCTATACACACGTTTTCAGCGGATTTGGTAGAAACAGCCGTGGCGCCAAATTGGCGCCAAACGGCGCCAAATGGCGCCAGCGCCAAAACGGGTGTCGTTTTCGTTATCAGGACCCCAAATAATCCCGAATGACGAAGTTTCAGCAGATTCGGTGAAAACAGCTGTGGCACCGAATTGGCGCCAAACGGCGCCAAATGACACCAGCATCAACAATGAACGTCATATTCGTAATCAGGACATCGAATTACTCCAATAGGCGAAGTTTCGACGAAAAATGAAACTTTGAGGTTTTGGGGCAGTAGTCGTGGGACAGTGTTCAATCCAGCAATAGGGGAAGGCTGAAAACAGTGAAAAACCAAAGTTTCAACTGGGGGAAGTTATGCATATCATTCGATAGCATTTTTCACGGGGAAGCTAACGGGGCACATTTCAGATCTGCGAGTTCATCCGGAAAAGCAAAAAATCTGAACTTTCCACAAGGGCATAACGAGGAGACATGTTTGGGGCCACACTACGGAAGGAACGCTCACTTGCGACCGAGTTTTCCGCATAATTCCTACGGACAAGTGACCATAGTCTACGACAGTGAGGGAAATTCTTCGTTTCCTTTACAGCTTTCTACAAAACATTCCTCTAAAAATGGGACTTCTCACGTGATAGGGGGCAAAGGCATGACAAAGGGTGATGTTTCGGGTCACACCACGGATGAAACGCTCACCTGCGACCGAGGTACCCATATGATCCTTACAGACAAGTAACCGTGATCTACGACAGTGAAGGAAATTGTTCGCTATCTTCACAGCTTTCTGCAAAACATCTCCTCTGAAAATGGAAAATGTCACTTAGTAGGCCCACTATGCCTGCTGAGAACTGTTCAAAGATTCCACTTGATATACAGAGGATGGAATATTGAGAGCAGAGGGAACACGTAAAGCCGATAAGCGCTTAGAAACGAAATGAAGATCTATGAATTCGGAAAATAACATTCATCTAATCTTACAATGTAGTGGATAAGATTGAGTACGTGGCGCATTCTGGGGTAAGTTTTGAGGCCCTTCTCTGTGTGTAGCGGTCAGCCCGCATAAGCGGGATTATAGACACATCATATGCGAGCAACTACTTTTTGAGATGAAAATCGAGTGCATGGCGCAATCCTATATAGAGCTTTTCCAAACTATCAAAGCATATTCTTATAGTGTCCGACGAGATGAATTCAAAGATATCTTCAGATTCTCGAAAGCTCAATTTTGAACCGAGTTATAACGAATTCACGAAATTAACGAGGATTCGCGAGATTTGCGTGAATTTTCGATTTCAAACGGCGAATACTGTACAACCCTTTTTTTCTCCTCTCGTCCATGATTGTTCAACCCAAAAAAGTGGAGTTTGAGGAGTTGTAATCCCATCACTGCTCCGCTTTTTCTCAATTAGTTTGTGACCTCAGGTTTGGCGAGAAAGTCGTTTCTAGGAGTATTTTGATCCTCTGAAGACGAATATCGCACCTACTTGCCAAGGGAAAGCCTGGTACCTGCACTACGGGCACTATGTGCACTAACTGACAAATATCGCTCGAGCCTAAGAGAATTTGCTTGCAAACTCTTTGTAAGTGTAGCATCGGGCAACCATTGATAATACACTGCGTTTCATAATTATAGGTCCACCCTAAATTTTTGCTACCCCAAAGTTGCTGTGCATTTTTTGGAAATGCTGCTATCACCGTTAGATTCCTCATCACGGAAAACCTTCATAGTGTTTTTCTGACAAATTCCCCCCTCAAGTAACCCAATTAACTCTTTTAGAACGAATTTTCACCGTTTCGTGAATATCGGGCCACTCATAAAAAGTTTTCATTTCTCACGATCCGTGAAGGGAATCAGGGAAGCGGGGAAGTATGTGGGCTCAGTCGACATCGAGTTTACCTTACCTCATGTTGTTCGCCTCTCTTCCCAGTAACAAGCTCAAGCTAGAGCACTTACTGAAGTTTGATAGCTGAGGAGCAGAATTCCCTCCCATGTCGGCCGGCTCATACTGCATAAGCGACTATGTGCAACATCCTTCCTGGTCAGTGCGGAGAGAAAGTCGCTTAGGTAAATAAAGACTGCGTTTCCTTCAAAATTAGGAGGAATTGGGTGTCTTCTCTCGAATTATACAAGGAGTCCGAACAAAGTCCGTACTGAAATGCGGCCTTCCGTGAGCAAAACCACCGTGTGGTGAGTAAGCCAGCAGAGCAATAACATCTTCAACGGATTGATGAAGAGCGTTCCAAGATTATTCGAGCGCTACAAGATCGCAAGTCTCCATTTCTCCGTGGAAAAGGGCTCAACTTAATGAGCGATGGTGTGGCTGTTAAGACTCTTCGCTATCTTGGACTCTACCTCCTTGTTTCGTTCTACAGGTGGTCTGAGGTCGAAGTGGAAAAGTTTATTCTAGGTGGATATGGCAGAAAAAGAGGGTACAGGTTGATCGCGTGAAAATCGCAGATGGTTTCAATGTTAATTTCGGCGGTGAATCCCTTATGGTTTAAGGCACTTTGAACGACTGAGTAGCTAGAGCTCGCTTTTGTTTCCGTTCACAAAGATTCCTCATGGTATCGTGAAGTTCTTCCGAGGCGAGTCTTACCATTTTTTCAACAAGGATCCCCTCTATCCTTGATTTTCACACACGACAACGCGGCTGTCCATGCCGATCCCTCCGCGCCAGATGGAATTGCAGGAAAAAATGTGTCAGTTATCTGGTGGCCACCATGTTATCTGAGTTAGATTCGAATAGAGAATCATTAAGCCTTAATTGTTATAAAGCTCCACCGCAAAGTAAAGTAAAATGGAACAGCCGAAAAGCTGAAAAGGACGATCATCGGCGCCCAAACGAACTTCGATCCTACTGTAATAGCTAATTTGGCTACCAGCATTCCAAAACGTATTAATGTGTTCCTTATGAGGATATTTCTGAATCGAGATTTCTCCAAAAATCAAGTATCAAGGTTTTTCGTTATGGGAAAACTATTGGTAATAGCGGCATTTTTCAAAAATGCACAGCAACTTTGAAATAGCAAAAAATAAGGGTGGACTTATATTTATGAAACGCAGTGTATAACAGATTCAAAAAGGCTTTTAGGTATGTTGACAAAAAACAACACCAAGCCCCGGGAAAAAATGAACCCGTAACCCCTCGCTTGAGAAGCAAGACCGTTACCAATTGCGCTACCAATCACCACATGGACTGGTCGGTACTTCCTTCGAGACTTTTGTAATGGAGCTAACATGTGATTGCAAGCAAGACACCGAAAATCAAGGGCGGCAACAACAACCCTCCGTAACTCCTTTCAGAGAAGAGTTTAGCAGATAGTGGAAGCATATTCAAGTTCAGCGTCTCATATTGCATACAGAAATGTGCACCCCATTTCATTTGGCTGGGTGGCCTAGTGACCTTTCCTGGTGAGACATCAAGAATCTGGATGACTGCTGCGAGTGAACTACGAATCTGCATCAGGGAGTTAAGAGAGTGTCTCAGCAAGCATTGAGAAGTTTATAATTCTGAGAGAGGTCCCTGAGCGACGAGAGTGTGGAGGGCTTATTTGTCCTATGATCGAGACAAATGCCGAGAAATTGTAGAATCACTCGCGGTTCAACAGGCTGACGACAGTGAGACGCGGTTGCGCGTCTCATTGGGCACTTAGTTGCGCTTACGCGTCTCACCTTTGTTTTCCCTTTTTCCAGCGCATGCACGGCTTCCTCCCAATTTGTTTGTCCCTATCCTATGTCCTATGGATCACAACAAACGTTATTGTATTCGACATGGGTCTCGGCATGGTAAAATATGCTCCAGTTTAGGAGAAGTCTTTCAAGAGTAGCGAAATTGGAAGCTCGGTTCATTCCTCGTTTTCCTATTTTCATGAACATGTAATTGAAAAGGGGCAGTGAAATACTAACCTGAAGGGATCCTACTATATATAATTCGCTAAGTATGTCTGTGTGTGTGTAGGTCTGTGTGTGTGCGTGTTTGTCACGAAATTCATAGCTCGCCTCACAGTAACGATAACGCAGTGGTTCTTACATATGGTATAGTGGGCTGGGTGATAGGAACTGATAACGACTGATAATAGCTGATAAGAGGGGTCAGAATGCGAGCATCGCCAATTTTGTTTTGTCGTTCATATTGGTACTACAGCGTCTATACCTACAAGTGTTATGTGGGGTGGTCCCGGAACAAAAGTCGTCACTTCCGTTACGCAGCTTGCGTTGACACGAGAGCGTCCTCACTTACAAATTCTATTTAGTGGTACGTGCACATTGTATTTATATGACCAGCTTACTTAATAGAAGTCAATTGCATAAACTCAAACAAGTCTTCTGCGAATGATAAGTTCCATTTCTATTGCAATATCAAGAACTCATTAAAGGACGAATCCACGATGGGAAGGCAACCCATTTCAAATTACCTCAGGGATGGTGACTGGTACACCAAAGAAGGAAGAACCATGAGAAACGGCCCAGAACCCGAGAAATGGGACACCTTCCTTCCCCGTTGATTTGAGCATTTGTGCGACTGTGCCCTCTCCGCCATATCGCTCTCTCACTTATCTAATCAACCGCCATGTATAGATCTGCGGCGAGTGATCAGCTGGTCGGTGGGCGGAGATCGCCAGACCAGCCAACTTTGACGCATAATAGGACGCCAAGGTCAAATTTTTCGATGCGAATTGCGCATCAGTTCGCACCCTCAGGAGTTCCGTGGGTTACTCAACTAGGTGAATTACTTCTTCCTCGACCTCCATTCTAATCGTAAAATCCTCCTTTAAGCTCAATTTCATTGAACCGCTAATCCTTTCTGGGTTCTAAATAATGGTGAACGTAAATAAATGATAAGAATTAGCTCCTCACTTATGTCAATAGGCATATTTCATTTTCATTTTAAAACTGACAGCAGGAAAATACTACTCACCGCTAAATTATCTGGGACGGTAGTAAACCTCCCTCAATTCAGAGTTAAAGTGTTGAGATTAGCTAAAGCAAAAGTCATGGTTAGGTAACAGGTCTGAAGCGCCTCCCAACACATTAACTCTTGATTAGCTTATAACTAGGTCATTATCGAAAAATCGACTTTAATTACGAATTAGAGAGATAACCTGTAAAGATAATTCGGAATCAAGCAGAGAAAAAAAGGAGCACGTGGTTGAGGAGACGCAGACGCCACGTTGACACTCGAGTAAAAAGTACTCCGATGGACTTTTTGTTGGAGGGTTAACGTGGCAAACGTGGCATCTGCGTCTCCCCATTCCCACGGTCTTTTCTCTTCGCTGACCAGCTCCACTAAGTAGGAATTAAAAATGCAGCTACAATCGCATAATCCACAGATGCTTTCGTGACCTTTTTCTTTCTTAAGTATTTGTTCGTTTGCCCATGTCTCGTTGTTCTGTGATCATAAAATAGAGTAGGAAGCTCGCGTTTGATTAAAGATCGATTCGCGATTGTCTCATTCTTTATTCTGTGCAAGAGGCTTCGATCACCACCTTTAACTGCGAATTAAGGGTAGTTTGCTATCGTCCCTGCATTCAAGAAGAATGCTAGATGTTTACAGTTGTGAGATAAATGTGCCAGTTCACCTTCAGACGTTATCACGTACTTTCGATGGACTTCAGCGAAACTAAGAAAGGTCCAACACATTCTATAGTGGGGTGTTAATGGAGTTCCTCATGCTGATATTCCACGGGTCTTTCACTTTTGCTAAAGCCTGCCGTGTGATGCGCGCGATAGCGGGCGGAGCAAAACTGGTGGAAAAATAAATGTTTCACTTGACACAACCACACCAAAAGAGCTTTTGGCATCCATAACAGAAAAATCAACTGAAATTTCCTTTTTCTTCATCATTACAAGTTCTTTTTATCGGGATTTCGCCACTAAATCTTCGATTCCTTCTACGCCTTTAATACTACTAGAATGGATTTGTAGAACTGGTGCTTTCCGAAGTTATCCTTCAGAATTCACGGGTGCAAGATGCGGCGGTCGCGCTCGTAAAATCGCCCTGTCCCACACGGTCAAAAAGCCGGAACGCGCGTTGTCGTCAATGTGCTAACCTAAAACAGTAAATGCGCTGGAAACATGAAATATGCCATTTCTTCGTTGTTTTTCCCACAACCAAGATTCAGAGTAATATTTGAGCACATGCAAATCTGTGACGGGTAGAAATCGTCGCTAAACTTTGCTTCGCCATAACTCTCGAAAAAATGGTTCACGCGATGTAATTTATACTAGCTGAAAGCTCTGCTAGAGATCTACAAGATGCTCTATTCAATTTTTGAAAGAGCTTCATCTAGGATTGCGCCATGCACTCGACTTCCATCCCCAGATGTGTTGAATATACTTTGTATGTGATGCGTTCTAAAACCTTTTTGCAGTTTACATAGTCCATAGAAAGATGGATCTCAACACTCGCCTCAGAATACGCCACGTACACAATCTATCCACCATATTGTGAAAATGAGCGAATGTTTTTTCCCCAATTCCATGATCGTTACTCCGTTCTAGAAAGCTTGTTGGCCGAACGTGTTGCCTCTGCGCTCATCACCCCATTCTTCCATTTCAAATTGGAATCTTCGATCAGTTTCCAGCAGTAGTAGTGGGCCTATTATGTGACACTCCCCAGTTTTAGAGGAGACGTTTTGTGCCAACGTGGAGCTCTCCACCGGCGTGGACTACGGTTACTTGTTTGTAGGAATAAGGTGGAGTATTTGTTCGCAGGTGAGCGTTCCTTCCGTGGTGTGGCCTCAAACATCACTGTTCATCATGTCCTTGTGAAATGGTCGTTTTTTTTGCTTGTCTAGATGGGCTTTGGAACCTGAAATGGACATCATTCGCTTTCCCATAGAAATATTATCGAATGATGTTGAACACAGGTTGCACACGGAACTTTGTTTTCTTCGCCTTTCTTCCTATTGCCGATCGTCTTCCCGGCTCTTAGCGACCAGGTGCAATTCACGTGCGCCTCGCCGACACGCTAACCTCCGCTCCTCTGTCAATTGACTATTTCATTAACTACTACTTAAGCTCAACTACCAGAAAAATGGAAACAGCTGATACTCAATCCATCGAATTTAATTCCCTCGACAACTCCAGAGCAATCTATTGAACTGGCAGTGATGGAAGGCTGGTTGGACTGGACGGCGTGCAGTCGATTACTCGATCCGCTGGGCGTGCATGTGGTAAACGCCGCTTCTTCCCACTCCGCTCGGCTACAGATCACCAATAATGACAAAGGATCCTACTTACTATAAAGCGTTAAGTCTGTCGTTCCGTCTGTCGTCCGTCGTCTGTCGTTCTATATGTCTGTCATGAAATTCCCTAGCTTCCAGGGATCAGCCTGGGGAGAGCGGGTAAAGTGTGGGATGGGTGCGCAAGGTCTCGCAGGTACAAAACATCTGACGACCAGGATTTCAGATATCATACCAAAAACAGCTGTGGAACTGGGGAGGGGGGGGGAAGGTAGGTTAAGGTGTGCACTGGTAAGTCAGATCGAACGAAAAGAGATCCACCCCCAATGGGTGGGGCGTTCTCAAATTAAGCAGTGCTTAAAAAAATCGATAACTTGGTTGGGAGAAGGCCTATCGAGCAGAAAACAAATTGGTGCAGGGAACAGGGTTAACCCTGCCTTGCGCAAATTTCAAAACGTTTACGACTCCTCCTTTTCAAGGGGTGTCAGTACGACCCCCTCCCCTCTAGGGGGGTTTGGGGTGAGGGCAGTCACTTGACATGTGCGAGAAGCTGGAATGTTCAAGCAATAAATTCGTGAGCCAGGGGAATGTAGCCAATTCAGGGGGGGGGGGTTGGGGTGAGGGCAGTCACTTGCCATGCGTGAGAAGCTGGAATGTCGAGTTTACAGGAGTTCGCGACGCCGCGGCGGTGACTGCCCCTTCCTCCCGCGCCACATTGCGCCAGGAAATCTTTCCGTAGGCCTTTAGCGCGAACTCTAAAGCACTACGGAAGGATTCCCTAACAAAAAAATACGAAAACATTTCCTAACTGAAATAAAGAAGGCAAGAAACCGAGTAATGAAATTGGAATTTAGAAATTCGCGCCCTTACGCGGCGCGAGGTGGCGTGGAGCGCGTTTACTCTTCGCTTGGGACGCGGAATCGAGAAAAAATGAAATATTATTGGGACGGTAAAAAAGTCCTGAGCCGTTTGACACTTTTTCGCTTTTCTTTCTTATTCCGCATTCAATGGAATTTAATCAACCACATAATCACCATTGTTACTCACTACAGAGTCCCACCTAATGGGCAGGCTGGCGACCCCCTTCTCCCATAACTGAGCAGACTGAGAGTCAAAAAAATCGCTGACCGCTCTTTCAACGTCTTCAACTTGAAGGAATTTTTTCTTCGCTAGGAATGCCTTTAGGGAATAAAATAAGTGATAGTCAAAGAGGGCAATGTCAGGGGAATGGTATGGGTGGGGAGTTGCGTCCCAAACCAGCTCTTATAATTTTGCACAGATCTCCTTAGCTATTTGGGGCCTGGCGTCACAGTGGGGTAGGTTGGCAGATGTTCGTCTCGGTCGTTTTTCTCGAACAGCGTCCGCTAATTTCTGGAGCTGACTGGCGTAAATGCTGCCAGTAGCGGAATTTCTTTGCGGGAGCATCTCATAATACGACATTCCTCACGAATCTCAGAGGCAGCAAAGAAGAAAGCTTTTGGGACGAAGGTCCGATTTTGCTTGCGTAGGCGGGTCTTCTCCTCGAGGGAGCCACACAGCACTTTGCTTTTTAGGATCGTAGAGGACTCAACTCTCACCTTTCGTTATCATGCTTTCCAAAACCTCCTTTTGGTGCGGGCTAAGGAGAGATTGACAGAAGGGTACCCACCTAAAACGCGTGCTATCCGTCAAGACATGAGGCATCCATCGAATCGGCACTTTCCTGTGGAAAGGGCATGGAGGGGACCGAGGACTGTGGGATGGGTGCACCTCAGCCTTATCACAAGGCTGCGGGTGCTAATTTCTGGTTCCTCTTCGGCAACGCCGAGAACGGTGGAGTCTTCCGCTGGGGGGCTCCCAACCATAACTTGTTTTCAGAAGCCGTGTCTCCTCCTCTGAAGCTTGCGAACCAGAGTTTGGTGCTGGTGGTGGAAATGGTGTCCCTTCCCAATGCGATGCTGATAATTTTGACGGCTTCCACTGCTCCTGTGCCGCAACGCCATTCACTGAAGATGATCGCTCGAAAGTGCTCTTGTGGAATCATGGAATCGACATCATGCTTCAAGCTAAAGAAGACAATAGGGCAATACATACCTACCGCGGAGGAATATGATCTACAGCGATAATCTATCACGTAGCAGATTCTAGGTATCAATCAATAAGCAAAAGTTGTGGAGCTTTCCAGAAATCGGCTCAGGACTTTCTTATCATCCAAAGGAAAAATTTTCTACGGGGAATTCAGAAGATTTTTTGTAAACTTAGGTTCCTTTATGTTTCTAGAGCTTCCTAATTTCAGGTACCTGCCACGATTTCCGAGAACGTCCAACTCTTCGTTTTGTATAAGCTGGAAAAACTATCTCCAATAGTTACGGACGTCCTCACTTGAAAGCTCATATCTTCGTTCGTAGGCGTTTTCATGAAACTGGACACCAAAATTTTAAAAACTCAAAATGTTTTCTCTCTAAAAAGTATTTGTAATTTTGCGGATGTTCAACATTTCAAAAAATCGTCCTTCCGTTTTTTTGTGCACACGCGAGTTTTCGACATTCAAGCACTCCTAACTTTCTTCATAGTCAACATTTTGCAGATATTAAAGGCGAATTAGAAACTAGAAGATCAGAGCTTTCAAATAGGTACCTCATCTTTTACCAGCGATCCCTCTCTCAAAAGATAGGCACATTGTTCCTTTTTTGGGGGATTTGTAGTCCGATTTTTGAGAAAGCGCGAGTTCTCGACATTCAAACGTTCATAGCTTTCTTCATAATCAACTTTTTGCAGATGTTCAAGGTTAATTAGCAACTATTTAGAAGATTAGAGCTTCCATAAAAGTACCTCACTTTTTTTCCAGCGATCCCCCTCTCAAAAAATAGTCCCGTTGTTCCGTTTTTGTCACCTTGACTTTTTTCGAGCCATTTTCATGGACCACACTATGCAGTCTTCAAAGGCCCATAACTTTCTTCAAAGTTGATGTGATGAAAGGTAAGAACCTTTAGAATCTACTTAAAGAGTACTTCATTGTAGGTGTAGAATTTTCCTGAAATTCTCTCTATTCCCTCGATTTTCTTGAGGGCTCTCTAGAAGTCAATTCAGCAAGTTCGCTACACTTTGTTCCGCTTAGAGTCAATTTGAAAGCATCGAAATTCTTTTCAGGAAGTTTGTCTGCTCACTTCCGCTGGCAGAGAAGGCGTTTCTATGAGAAAACGCCTGCTCGGGTTTGCGCCGTGCACCTGTCTGTGGTTAGAAGTCGCACTCGCATTTGAATGTCCTCCATTTTCCTTAAGAATCTATTAGTATCGTGATTGAATTGCATTGTGTTGTTGTATGGCACTCTTGTTTCACTTCCCCATTAAGTGCTCTACAATTTGCTCTCCTCGGGATTTTAGGAATGTTCGATCATCGAAGACAGACCATGTTTTTGCACTTGTTTTGGCTATTGTATCCTTGACATATCCTGTCAAGCGAAAGCGTCCTCCGTGTACTAAGGATAATAATGGCTGATAGTGAGACTTATGACGCTGTGCATGCTCTAATGCTCCCATGGAGCTCTTGTCTGTGTGACTCTCCGACAGCTGCACTGTGCAGAGCTCCGGGAGAACATTGGAGCGTGAAAGTGCACTGCCGGACACTGCATTTTTAAAGCCCCATTGCAGCACCGTCTCTGGATACGACCCCCTCACCTTTGGTTCGGCCGAATACGACCCACTCGTTGTTCTTTGCGCAACGGGCCGTTGACCCTGGCAGGGAAGCAATATCTAAGGTAATCCCGGCATACATGGCGAGGGTGGAGGCCAGTCCACAATGGGCTTAGCGCGCTCTGGAGTGTGCTGCGTTTTCTGGAAGTCCTCATAATTCGAGCAGGAAAAGTCTTAAGGAGTGGGGTTGACAGAGATGGGTAGGGGAGTGGGGGTCAAGTGCCGGCGGGCATGACCAGAGTGGGTCGAGTCTGTGACAAAAATTCATCACTCGGTTCCACAAAGACCTGGACACCGGGAAAAAGTGAAGTGAGTCCGTCAACGGAAGAGGGACCAACTGCTATTGGTGGGTGGGGCGTGCACCAGGGTGAACAACGGTTGAGGAGATCCTCGACAGGGATGGTATTTGATCCGATGAGATTCCTGGGTATCGTAAGTGCGAGGGTAAACAACGGACACGCGATGCTGCTACCACTCACTTCATCACTAATGTCGTAAATTTTAATCAGAAGAAGCAACTGATACCTTAAAACTGACTGGAACAGAAGCTCTAATGGGATATTTACGACCAGAATTTCAGATACTATACCAACAGTCTCGGAACTAGGGGAGAAAAGTAGGTAAAGGTGTGCATTGTCAAGTCAGATCGAACTAAGGAGACCCACCCCTATGTTATGGGCGGGGCGTTCTCAAATTAAGCAGTGCTTAACAAAAAAAATTGATAACTCGGTTGGGAGAAGACCTATAGAGCAGAAAACAAATTGGTGCAGAGAAGCAATATCTAAGGTTGTCCCGGCATATATGCTGAGGGTGGAGGCCAGTTCACAATTTTTATTACAAACTCTGCTTTGGTTATGCCCCGCCCCCGCCGAAAGTTGACCTCCACTCCTCCACCCATCTCTATCCACCTTTTCCGGCTCCCTAAGTCTTTTCCTGCTCGAATTATGAGGACCTTTAGAAAAGGCTGTACACTTCAGAGCGCGCTCCGTTCATTGTGAACTGGCCTCCACCTTCGCCATGTATGCCGGGATTACCTTAGACATTGCTTCTCTGCACCAATTTGTTTTCTGTTCTGTAGGCCTTCCAACCAAGTTATTATTTTTTGTTAAGCACTGCTTGATTTGAGAACGCCCCGCCCATCGTGGGAGTCTCCCTAGTTTGATCTGACTTACCAGTGCACACCTTTACCTATTTTTTTCTCCAGTTTCGAGGCTGTTTTTGGTATGATATCTAAAATCCTGGTCGTCAGTGCCACTCATTTCGATGCACGCCACACCCACTGTAGGCGGAGCTTCGCCCAGCTGCTGTCTGTTTTGTACCTGTGAGACCTTGCCCACCCATCCCACACTTTACCCGCTCTCCCCAGGCCGATCCCTAGAGCTAGGGAATTTCATGACAGACATATAGAACGACAGACGACGGACGACAGACGGAACGACAGACTTAGCGCTTTATAGTAGGTGGGATCCTTTGTCATTATTGGTGATCTGTAGCCGAGCGGAGTGGGAAGAAGCGGCGTTTACCACATGCACGCCCAGCGGATCGAGTAATCGACTGCACGCCGTCAGTCCAACCAGCCTTCCATCACTGCCAGTTCAATAGATTGCTCTGGAGTTGTCGAGGGAATTAAATTCGATGGATTGAGTATCAGCTGTTTCCATTTTTCTGGTAGTTGAGCTTAAGTAGTAGTTAATGAAATAGTCAATTGACAGAGGAGCGGAGGTTAGCGTGTCGGCGAGGCGCACGTGAATTGCGCCTGGTCGCTAAGAGCCGGGAAGACGATCGGCAATAGGAAGAAACGCGAAGAAAACAAAGTTCCGTGTGCAACCCGTGTTCAACATCATTCGATAATATTTTCTATGGGAAAGCGAATGATGTCCATTTCAGGTTCCAAAGCCCATCTAGACAAGCAAAAAAAAACGACCATTTCACAAGGACATGATGAACAGTGATGTTTGAGGCCACACCACGGGAGGAACGCTCACCTGCGAACAAATACTCCACCTTATTCCTACAAACAAGTAAGCGTAGTCCACGCCGGTGGAGAGCTCCACGTTGGCACAAAACGTCTCCTCTAGAACTGGGGAGTGTCACATAATAGGCCCACTACTACTGCTGGAAACTGATCGAAGATTCCAATTTGAAATGGAAGAATGGGGTGATGAGCGCAGAGGCAACACGTTCGGCCAACAAGCTCTCTAGAACGGAGTAACGATCGTGGAATTTGGGAGAAAAAACATTCGCTCATTTTCACAATATGGTGGATAGATTGTGTACGTGGCGTATTCTGAGGCGAGTGTTGAGATCCATCTTTCCATGGACTATGTAAACTGCAAAAAGGTTTCAGAACGCATCACATACAAAGTATATTCAACACATCTGGGGATGGAAGTCGAGTGCATGGCGCAATCCTAGATGAAGCTCTTTCAAAAAAATTGAATAGAGCATCTTGTAGATCTCTAGCAGAGCTTTCAGCTAGTATAAATTACATCGCGTGAACCATTTCTTCGAGAGTTATGGCGAAGCGAGGTTTAGCGACGATTTCTACCCGTCACAAATCGTTGATTGAACGAAAATTAAATTATCGGTGTTGTAATAGATGGATTTAGTCTAGCAATTGGGAACTCCACCTTTTAGAATGAATGGAATCGAACCCTTCAATCTTAATTCTCTGCTCATCCTTTTGATAACTTGAAGCTGTTGCCAAAGCTCTTCTAAATCTAAAGTACGATTTTGTTTTTAGAATTGCCCAGGCAATTACTTAAGTTCACATGCCCTTCGAATGAACATCTGAGTGTTATCAAACAGTAGAGGTCACTGAAAACATCAGGAATCACTGACTGCTCCGAGTGAACGCCGTGGTGAGCCTCAAATTTGCATGTGCTCAAATATTACTCTGAATCTTGGTTGTGGGAAAAACAACGTATCAGTGTGCATTGTAGTAGAAAGGCTGACAAGGTTCTCGTAGCGACCACTTCTTCTAACATTAATGGAGGAGAAACAATCTATAACGTGCTTGTTCGCCTTCTACTTTCAGGCTCCTATGTAATTTTTCCCTTTCCGAAGAAATGGCATATTTCATGTTTCCAGCGCATTTACTGTTTTAGGTTAGCACATTGACGACAACGCGCGTTTCGGCTTTTTGACCGTGTGGGACAGGGCGATTATACGAGCGCGACCGCCGCATCTTGCACCCGTGAATTCTGAAGGATAACTTCGGAAAGCACCAGTTCTACAAATCCATTCTAGTAGTATTAAAGGCGTAGAAGGAATCGAAGATTTAAACGCATCACATAGAAGGTACGCATCACATAGAAAGTATATTCAATACATCTGGGGATGGAAGTCGAGTACATGGCGTAAATCTGATCGCAATCTCTCAAAAGTTGAAATATAGCATCTTGAAAATCTCGAGCTGTGCTCTCAGCTGGGATAAATTTCAAATCGCGTGAACTATTTCTTCAACAGTTATGGAAAGACGACGGTTTGCGACGGTTTCTATCCGTCGCACTCCGCCGACTGAACGAAACTTAGTATCAGTAACCCTAGGGACGCCAAACGAACACCTGGACAACCGAAGGCCCGGTGCTCAGACTTCTTCACGAAAGCTCTGAACGGAAGAAATGAACGGCTTCGGGTCCCTCGAGCAAGGAGAATCCACTGGACCGCTCTAGCACGCAAAAGGGACGAATGGAGACGTTGCTGGCGCCCGCTCGAGCAAATCGACGATCAACGGGACGACAGGTTACACAGGTGATTGTAGGCTGGCAACTTTGAAATGTCGCCTCATTTTGTGGCTTTGTTTCTCAGCTAGAACACAACCTAATAATGTGGGAGACCATTCATTCGAGAGAGTGATTCAGCTTGCATATTGCAAAATCTTAGTCGCCAGTTAGCGCATGTTCTTCGAGCCAATACTTTTACTCAAAGATGGTTGATCAGAAAACATCGTCTGGGCGTGTGTATTCAAGCAAGCAAGAACGGCAATCGAGTCTCACTTTTGTGTGCAGAAATTGAACAGCAACGCTTACCAGGAAGGGTTATTAGGCCAACACGGCCAAATGAAATGATGTGCACATTTCTGTACGCCTCGTGAGACGTTGAACTCAAATCTGCTTTCATTATCTGCTGAACTTTTCTCTGAATGGGGTTACGGAGGGTTTTTGTTCCCGCCCTTGATTTCAGTGTATTGCTGCAATCACATAATAGCTGCATTATGGAAGTATCGAAAGGAGAACCGAATTTCTGGTGAGGTGAGCTTCGGGGTTCTTACGTAAGGGGTTACGGGTTCGGTTTTTCGCGGGACCTGGTGTTACTTTTTGCCAACATAGCTAAAAGCCTTTTTGAATCCGTTATAATATCAATGGTTGCCCGAAGCTACACTTACAAACAGTTTGCAAGCAAATTCTCTTAGGCTCGAGCGATACTTGTTAGTTAGTGCACATAGTGCGCGTAGTGCAGGTACCAGGCTTTCCCTTGGCAAGTAGGTGCGATATTCGTCTTCAGAGGATCAAAATACTCCTAGGAACGACTTTCTCGCCAAACCTGGGGTCACGAACTAATTGAGAAAAAGCGGAGCAGTGATGGGATTACAACTCCTCAAACTCCACTTTTTGGGTTGACCAATCATGGACGACGGGGGAGAGCAGAAAAAAGGGGTTGTATTTGGTGATAATTTGTTCTACTGCAGTGCCTGGCTTTTGTAATGGATTGGGGGATCGGTGAGTAAGTGACTGCCCGAATTTTCGAGGTTAGGTCAAAATTTCAGAATTCGCTAGAAGTTTGCCTGAAGGGAGAGTGTGGCTCTTTGATTACGAATATCATACTTGATCGAGGCAAAAATGCCTGGCGCCTGCGTTACAAGCGCCCAAAGTAGTGAGGAGCTTGATTACCCTTCAATTCTTTGCACTTTTAACTATGCGCAAGCATGTTGGACTAGCGATGTTAAAAATCTTCCTAGCTATCTTAATGCAAACGGCAAGAGAACAAACTCGCCAGGGAGTCGATCTCCTGGTCTCTTTTTCGTGAGCCTCTACCACAGCCCCTGCGCTTTCTTGCTTCATAATTTTTTTCAAAGAAGAGTTAAGCAGATGAGGAACACATATTAGAGCTCGGCGTCCCAAGGTGCATATACACATATACTTCTCGTTTCAGTTGACCGGGTTGACCAAATGACCTTTACTAGTTAATCTCTGATGCACTTCCAGCTATGGTTTCAGCCCATCCAAGACTGAGGTAAATGACTTGAGGCTTCTGCTACTCTTTCACCTTGGCTTGAAATTCTTCTCCGCTATCCGCTATCAGGGCTATGTCGTCAGCGTGGATGATGGTATTTAGTGTCCCCCTTCATAAGGAACACTCCACCAGGACATCTAGTGTTAGGAGGAGGAGGAATGGGCTCAGTGCTGATTCTTGGTGCACCCCAACCGTAACGTCTACCTCCTTTGTCAAGAAAATGCGGAGTGTGTATTGCTTCCTAAGCCCCTTATACATGTCCCTTACTAGAGAGAATAGGTGTTCTGGCACGTTCTCTCTGAGCGCCTTCTAGAGTATTGCTCGCGGAGATACGGTCGAACGCCTGCAAATCGAGGAAGGCCAGGTAGCAGAGCCAGCGTTTTTCTCGATAATTCTCCATCACTTGCCATGCGATGAGAGCGGCATCCGTTGTGGGTCTTTTAGGCATGAACCTGAACTGCTCCCGGTATACCTAGACCACCTCCCTCAGCTTCGAGTCAACCAGCCGTTCGTAAAACTTCGTGTTATGCGCAGTCAACTTGATCCCGCGGTAGTTGGAACAGTCCGTCGTGTCACCATTCTGTTTGAAGATGGGAACGATAGGGCTTGATCTCCAGGTATCCAGCATACTTCCTCCCGCAGATGCTTCGTTGAGTGAGCTGTCAAGCGAACTTATGCTGCAGCCTTCAATTCCTCGATTGGCATCCCATCACCTAGACCAACCGCCTTCCCGACCTTCACCTTTCCCACTTCTAATCGAACTTCATCTTCGGCCCGCAGCGAGGTGGTTGCCTCTGCATGTGGAGTGTCTTCGGGGGGACAATCCTCCCCCATAGGTGCACTGCAGCATGCGCAGTCTACCCTCCGCTGACTTGCTCAGGATGATGCCGTTGCCGCTCTTCTCATTATTCGCGATCCGGATATCCTGAGCAGCTCGAGGCCGAACTTTGGCCAGCCTGAAGACGAACTTCTCTGCATTTCTGTTTTCCAGCTTCTCGTACAGGCGTTCATTTTAGCGTTTCTTGCCTGGGCGATGGCAGCCTTAGCCGGCTTCGTGCAACTCTTGTAGAAAGCCAGATCTTCAGGGCTCCGAGTCTTTCTTCAGCGCATGCATACCTCCTTCTCCATTTCACGACCGCTAAACCTCATGCTGCCTTGTCTCCTCTGATTCCACATCTCGTCTGGCCCAGTATCTCCCTGGCGTCACAAAACGGTCTCAGCCGCGTTAGGCCATGTATGCTGCATTGGTCCGTCAGGACCTGAGACTACCATTATCCTTTGCTTGAAGTGGCTCTTCTCTGCTCGGTGCAATTTTCACTAACGAATCCCCGTCTTGATTCTTACCCTTGTCTTCTTGAGGAAGTCAATCTCAATGTCTGCCATGAGGGCCTGTGCTGTGAAGCCAAGTCTTTCCCAGGGAATACCTTGATGTCGTCAACAATTCCAAGTGAAAACCTTTTCAGTAGCAAATGTTCTATGTCCGTCTGTCTTCCTCCACTGCTGTAGGTTACCTTATGAGGCTCCCTTTATGCGGAGAATGTGCTACAGATTGCCAGATCGTATGCTGTAGCCAGGTGCCGTACCCTCTCCCTCAACGTTCCTTGCTCCTATCCTGCTTTCTTCGAGCACACCTACCAGGCCTCTGTTGTCACTGACAACATGGCAATTCAGATCACCTCCTATGGGGAGATAGTGGGCTTTCCACATCGATCTGATGACATCGTCCAGGCCTAGGTAAAACATGTCCTTCACTGTACAACCGGCTTGCGGTGGAGTGTATGGTCCAGTACCCCTGCTTCGTGTCTATGGTCACAACCATGATCCGATCGCTAATCCTGTTTAAGGCAGTAGCAGTCCTCGAGCGACTCTGCTACAGCTGAGCTGTGGCCACGCAGTTCCGCTTGGGGTCTTTTCAGTGTAGTAGAGCTTGACACCTTCCCCCACTTCCCTCGCCGCTTTTTTTCTTCCCTCGCCGCCTTTTCTTTTGAAGGCCAAGGGGCTTGGACGTTCCTGCGCGTTATCACATCAGACCTCTCGGGACTTCCCATTCAGCGATCCTACATTCAGAGCCCGCTTGTTTGCTTTTGGCCGAGGCCGTTCACTCCTTGATAGCCCTTCCATACTGACCACAGAACTCGAGTGGGGGTTCTACGTGCCACTTTCAGGTGATGTCCTAGCTTTATTACTGATTTCTTTTTCAACTTTGGACATATTTGTTGTGACGGTGGTCTCAGCCGACCTGGCAACCTAGGCCTGAAGCCTGGTACTAGAGCCATTTTTTCAACTTCGCAGGGTATGGTTTTTGAGCCTCTGGAGATCGAACTCGCGATTTTCAGAGGTGGAGAGTCGAGAAAGGGAAAAGAAATTAGCCTATAGGGAGACAGCGGATCTCCTGAGGGTGCGTACTGACACGCACTTAAAAGTGAAAGATTCACCTCAGGCGACCTAGCAGGACTCATTCTTGGCGCGGAAGGTAGGGTCTGCCCAACTACTAGAGTAAAAATCGTGTCGAGAACGTGGTAACAGCAGTACAACCCCCTCTCATTTCGGGGTTTTGGTACGACCTTTCTAACTTCGATTTTATGTGAATAAACCAGTTCCATCAATGCACAGCAAAGCATTCAGATGCAGCGTGGTTTATCCGTGAGTCAGATTTGCCGACACCCCGCTCGAAACTGTTAAAATCTACACTCTTGATGAAAAGATTCCATTCCCCCATTCATAACCCTTGGAGCAGTATTTGGTAGGGTTAGACAGAGCTTGATTTGCTACTAACGGACAATAATGAGATCGATCCGAATCTACACTAGAAGAGATAGGGTCTCTCAAATTTTGTCGAGGCAGCGTTGAGGACGCTGCCTTACATGCGAGTTTTTGCCACTCAAAAGGCAATATCTCTCTAATTTTGCAGATGCTTGAAAAACGAAGATACCACTGAAAGGCGAAAGGTGTTGCGCTTTTAAACAGTCTGTTCAGCTTTCTTCTACATTTCCTACTTGAGGAGATATTTGGGTCGAGGATCTATAGAGGATGATTCTCGGACGCTCAAAAAGCCGCTCCCTTCTTTACCATTGCAGGTGTAATTCGCTAACAACGCTCGAAATGGGTCTAGAATACATGCTTCCGACATAAGCAATAGGAAAAGAGTCAATCGTCATCATCCGAAGTTGTCTAAGTATAAGCCACGTATCCGATCACCACTCAAGTTGTGGAATCTTTTGAAAGATGTAACACATATTATGATGATCTGTTGACAGAAATTTTATTCTGGATCGTAGACTGAATGTTCTTGAAGCTCTTCCACTCTCACACTTCATTGGCAAGCTTTCGGCAATAATGCCATCATCAGACCAATCATAAAATTACAATACTTGCGACTGATCAACTGTTCTTATACAATAAACACGATACATCGACATCCTACTATATATAAGCGGCTAGCGTGTGTCTGTTGGTGTGTGTGTGTTTGACCGGAAATTCATAGCTCGAGTCACAGTAATGATAGCGCAGTGGTCTTACGTATGTTATAGGGGATGGGACGGGGACATTGTTGGTGGGTGCCAGAAACTGATAACGATTGATAAGCGCCGATAAGGCGAGCCAGAACGCTGAAGTCGTCGATTCCGTTGCCTGGCTTGCGTTGACACCAGAACAACCATACTTACAAGTGTTATGTGGGGTGGGACGGGAACATTGTTGGTGGGTGCCAGAAACTGATAACGATTGATAAGAGCCGATAAGGCACGCCAGAACGCTGAAGTCGTCGATTCCGTTGCCTGGCTCGCCTTGACACCAGAACAACCATACTTACAAGTGTTATGTGGGGTGGGACGGGAACATTGTTGGTGGGTGCCAGAAACTGATAACGATTGATAAGAGTCGATAAGGCACGCCAGAACGCTGAAGTCGTCGATTCCGTTGCCTGGCTCGCCTTGACACCAGAACAACCATAACTTACAAGCTGTTAGTGAAGCTGGTGACGAGGGGACCATTGTGTTGTGGGTGCCAGAAACTGATTACGATTGATAAGGGCATAAGGCGCCCAAGAACGCTGAAGTCGTTCGATTCCTTGCCTGGCTTGCGTTGACACCAGAACAACCATGCTTACAAGTTTATGTGAGGTGGACGGGACATGTTGTGGGTGCCAGAAACTGATTAACGATTGATAAGGTCCGATAAGGCCGCCCAAACGCAAAAAGTCGTTAATTTTCATTACGCAGACATTGACACTAGAGCGTTCCTACTTAGAAATTTAGTAGTCGTAGTAGTACAAGCAAGGTTACGTGCACATTTTTTCATATATAACCAGCTTACTCAATAGCAGTCGATTGCATGAATTAATACAAGTCTTCAGCGAATGATAAGTTTCATTTCTATCACGAAATCCCAGACTCATTAAACCGCTAATATTTCAGCGTTCTAAATAATGGTAAAAGTAAATAAATGATAAGCCTTAACCCCTCACTTATGTAAAATAGGCATTTTCGTTTAATTCTGAGATTGACAGTACTCCTATTCACGCTAAATTATCTTAATTCAAGAAAAATGCTGGATGTTTCCAGAGTTGTGTTAATTACCAGTTCAGCTCAGACGTTATTAATCGTATTCTCGACGAGCCTTCAGTGAAACTGTGGAGGTCTAAAACAGTCAATAGTGAGGTGGTTAATGGAGTAATCTCATGCTGATATTCCATAGGGTCCTCCAATTTCGCTAAAGCCTGCCGTGTGTGGCGGTGCGCGCGATAGCGGGCGAAGCAAAACTGGTACCAGGATAAGGGAGTACGGAGGACCATACTTAGAGGGCCGGAACGACGTGAAAAAAATAACACATCCCCGAGGGAAGACTTCATTGATTACGTGAGAAGTCCTCAAGGTCACGTAATTCTTCCTTCTTAATTTCTGGCCTGATTCGATGTATTTCCCGCACTTCCATGATCATTCTTTCCTGTGGCCGTATCAAAGGTCTATGCAGAACGCTCACATTGAAAGATGGAGCGTCCTCATTCTCATGTCTCAACGTACGGTGTCTGGAGAAGCTGCTATGAGGACAAGTGGCGGGATTGACCAACCTTCTTATATGCTCGTCCATTCCAATCTTCAAAGGCCTTGCCGTTTCCCCCCATGTACTTTTCTCCACATCCTCTGCACTGAACAAGATAAACGGTGCCCTGGAGTTTACAGAACTTCTCTGATGTGCAGTATTGACAAGATTGTTCGTTGGCACCGATTTTCATAAATTCGGGATGATGTGAAGAGATCTTTCAGGGTAGGGGAGGACGGAAGACAAGTCGGATGGGAAGTTGGGAGTTCTTCACAACGCGGTTCACCTCACGTGCCATTTTGTCGTGGACAAAAGGCATCATGAGGGTTATTCCGTCTGCTGATTTATGTGGAGCCCAGGTCTTGAAAGTTCCTTCGAAGTATCCATTACTTTCAAGAATGCTTTCAACTTTGGTGTTCAACTGGGTCCCTTCGTGTCCCTAACTTCTCCTTCGTCCTTCTCCTTCGTCCTAAGATATCGGACGGGGCAGCTTTTCTACACCATAGGTGTTCCTTGTGGCCTTCACGTATTCTTACTTCGATCTAAACTTCTGGATTGGATCAGAGATAGCAGCTTCCTGTCATATCTGAAATTCCTGCAGAGCCGCTTTAATATTTCTCGGGAACAATTTGCTGTCTTGTTACATTATGTTGCCCTCCACCAGCACAGAGTACAGTGCGTACCAAAAGTATGTGGACACCCTAGAATCGATTCTCAGGAGTCAGCTAAAGGCTTTTTGTGTTATGAAACCCTCACCATTAAACTCCTAGTGGTCGATAACCTACAACGACATTTTCGGCAAAAGATTTCGTTCAAACTTAGCGAACTATTTTTCATGGAAAGTTTTTTCTTTGTATCAAAATTATGTGGGCACCCTGAGGCAAATGAAGTTTTTGCACCGATTCCCTAACCTATTTTTACTTCTCCTTACGTTACTTATTCTGGCATCATTCCTCTTCACGGCAAGCGTTTTTCTGAAGAAGACCGAGCACAGAAATGTTCGCCACTGTTGCGGTATGTGGGAGCGCACACTGAATGTCGACGAATTCATTTCGGCGCTTCAACAATGTCCAGTGCCGACACAAGCCTTCTACGCGAGCTTCGATGTGACCTTCTTCGCGTATCCATATACACCAATGTGAATAATGCGGACGCAGTGCGAGCTGTTTTATCCCTTCTGGAAGAAAATCGTGGTCGCGTTTCCACCATGGGATTCTCCGCAAACGAAATAAAGGACCTCATCGAAGCGGCACTAGAGTGCAAGATTTTTTGCTTCAACAAGTGTTACAGGCAAAAACGAGGCCTTGCCATGGATAACCGCATAGCACCGGTGTTAGCAGTTATCTTTCTAGACCACATAGAGAAGTCATCATTAACAAGTGGAATTTTGTTCTACAAGCGTTATATTGATGACATCTTTGTTATTTGAACAACGGAAGATGATCTAGTGGAAACGCTAGAAAGACTGAACACCCACGATATGAACATCACCTTCACAAGAGAAGATCCAGGGAGGGATGTTTTTGCCATTCTCAATACGCAAGTGAGAATACGTGAAGGCTACAAGGAACACCTATGGTATAGAAAAGCTGCCTCGTCCGATATCTTGTTGCATTCTAGAAGTGCAGATCCGATCTATATGAAGGCGAACGTCGTGCGGAATCTTGGGGACGAGGAGAATTTAGGGACACGAAGGGACCCAGATGTGAACACCAAAGTTGAAAGCATTCATGAAAGTAATGGATACTTCGAAGGAACTTTCAAGACCTGGGCTCCACATAGATCAGCAGACGAATTACCCTCATGATGCCTTTTGTCCACGACAAAATGGCACGTGAGGTGAACCGCGTTGTGAAGAACTCCCAACTTCCCATCCGACTTGTCTTCCGTCCTCCCCTTACCCTGGAAGATCTCTTCACATGTTTCATGCTCCATGTTTCAATGTGAGCGTTCTGCATAAACCTTTGGTACGGCCACTGGGAAAAAATGATCGTGGAAGTGCGTGAAATACATCGAATCAGGCCAGAAATTAACAAAAAGGAAGAGTTACGTGACCTTTTGAGACTTCTTACGTAATCAATGAAGTCCTTCCCTCGGGGATGATGTCTCATTTTTTCACTCATTCCCAACCCTCATAGGTCCCCTCCTCTCTCCGTACTCCCTTATCCTGGTGTGTCGATGTATCGTGTTTATTGTATAAGAACAGTTGATCAGTCGCAAGTATTGTAATTGTAAGATTGGTCTGGCATTATTGCCGAAAGCTTGCCAATAAAGTGTAAGAGTGGAAGAGCTTCAAGAACATTCAATCTATGATTCAGAATCAAATGAAGCTCAGAGATAGCAGCATTTTGTCAGAAATTTTATTGTAGTATACACATTTTGTAACTCCTGCAACCTAGGAAAATCTTCATTTGCCAAGAGTTTCCAGAACTATTGCTGTTTTCGCGACAGCGTCCTTAACATCAGTCTAATTCTCAACGAGGTGTTAAGGGCAAAGGAGCGGACCTTGATAAAGGTCCGCTCCTTTGCTCTTAACGTGCCTTGCAGCACGTGTACACATTTGGCCCCGTCTTTTCACGGAGATTCACTTCCATTCTTTGGACTGCTTCCAAGTAAGTCCTTCTCATAAAGGTAGAGTAATGGAGCGACTCTACCTGCAAGGTGTATTTTATGCCATATTTTTCCACATGTCATCGTTTTCTGCTGCGTTACCTCTTCACCTTCACCCTCTTACAGCTCTCTGCACCACGATGCCACTGACATTCCTGACTAAGAGTACGACCCCCCATGAATCACGCTCCGCAGATCTGCACGCGGCGAGTGATCAGGAGTGCGTAGTGTTAAAGAGGGCACAGCGATGAGAGTTGCATCCATGCGCAGATCAACGGTCACGGAAGGGGTCCTATTACTCGGTTCTACTCCATTTCTCATGGTTTTTCCTTCTTTCATGTACCACTCACCTTCCTTAACCTAATTTGTAATGGGTTGCTGTCAAGTGAAATCTGCCTCTAACCATTCGGCCATCCCTGCCCCTTTTTCTAAGTCCTCATTATTATCCTTTCAATATGAACTGCGTTTCATAATTATAAGTCCACCCCAAATTTTTGCTGTTTCAAACTTGCTGTGTATTTTTGGAAAATGCTGCTATCACCATTAGATTCCCCATAGCGGAAAATCTTGACAGTATTTTTCTGACAAAGTTCTCCCCTCAAAGTAACCTAGATAAATTTTTCAGAACGAATTTCCACCGTTTCATGAATATCGAGCACTCATAAAAAAATCCCATTTTTCATAATTCGTGAAGGGAACTAGGGAAGCGGGGATATATGTGAGCCGTGGTCGACATCGAGCTTACCGTATCTTGTGCTACGCGCCTCCCTTCCCACTAACAAGCTCAAGCCAGAGCACTGACTGTATCCCGATGGCTGAGAAGCACAGCTGCCTCCTATATTGGCGGGCTCATACTGTATATGCAACTATGTGCGAAATCCTGGTCAGTGCGGAAAGAAGAGTAGTCGTGGTCGGTGAAAGCTACTTTTAATTCAAGATTAAAGAGATTGGGCGTCATCTGTCGAATCATACAAGGAGTCGAAACAAAGTCCGTGCTGAAATGCAGCCTTCCTTGAGCGAAACCTTCGTGTTCTGGATAAGCCAGCAGTGCGAGAACATTTCTAGGGGACTGACGATACGCGTTATAAGATTATCGCAGCGCCACAAGATCGCACGTCCACATTTTGTCTTGGGAAACGCCTCGACTAATTGTGCGACGGTGCAGCTGATAAGACCATTAGCGACCTTACCAAGAATGGATGATTGGTCGAAGTGGCCATATGTAAAGGGACCTACATTACTGGATGCGTTTTTGGACGCTGATGTCGAATCTGCTTTCCAAATCTGCCAAACGATTTCCCGAACGGAGTTATGAAGAAAAGTAGTGCAGCGGTAGTAGTACGGGTTCACGTGCGAAACGTCGTAGGATCAATTCCATGGCGGGTTCTCTTTTTTTTGCCTCCGCTGCAAAGTGATGAAAAGGCTCCCAGCTACCTTAATCGATCAATGTTTGCCTGTAGTTACCCGTGCAAAGACTTTGCGAAGAGTTTCTAATCAGTTTCCGCGGTACTCACTATAGACTGCACATGGAGCCCACAGAACTCTTGGTAGACGTTTTTGCAGCAAACAAATGTGATATTCGTGTTCCGGAGATTGAAATACCCCTAGGGACAGTTTGTAGCCAAATTTGAAATTTCGACCGAATTTCGAAATGAGTGGGTGGGTGTCTATCCATTCATCCATCAGCCTATTATCGAAGCCTACATAGCTTTGAAACGATATATTTTTTTGGTTTTCTGAAGAGTGCAAAGCAGTGTCTGTTTTTCTATTAGCATGATTTCAACCTCAAATTTTATTATTTTTCAAATTTGAAGGGTCACCGCCGTCAATAATAGGTCAACCCTTGAACTGCCGGCTATGGATATGTAGCGTCAATGGTGACTCGACCACTTTTTGAGATTAATTCAGAATCTCAAATTTCTCTAGAAATCGGCTCCAGGAATTGTTGGACTGCTTGAACACAGATCTCACATTCGTTCACTCAAAAACGGCTGGAGCGCGCGCTCCGCATACTGGCGCGCCTTAACCTTATGTAGTGGCATGCAAGTTAGGAAAAATTTCGAAGTTATCGATCTCAGACTCATTCAAAAGCAAGTAGGGCTGACCAATGATGAAGGAATCATGTTTCACCACTGCCAAACAGTCAGTCCCAAAAATGCAAAATGGAAAACAAGGACCGGATCCGAACCACTGACCGCGAAATCCCAAGCCCATCACCTTGACCATTAGACCACCAGCACCTGACTTCGAGATGCTCACTGCTTCGTTCACAAGCCACTGCTGCTGAGGCCTCATTTCTCACTATGTTAAACTGTGTGAGCGAACAAAAAACCTCCGTGACTCCGTTCAGCTAATCGTTTGGCAGATTTGGGAAGAAGATTCGAGGTCAGCGTCTGAAACCACATACCATGATACTTGTCTCATTTCATATGGCCACTTCGACCCTTCATCCTTCCCTAGTTAGACTCTACCCATTTATTTTACGGGAGGACCTCGGAAAATCGCAAATGGTATCAAAGCGGAGTAATTTCGGCGTAAAATCCCTGCTTTAAAGGCATCTTTGAACGACTGAGCGGCTAGAGCTCGCTTTTGTCTCCTTTCATAAGGATTCCATAGGGTATCGTAAAGTTCCTTTGAAGCGAATTTCACCATTTCTTTGACAACCCCCTCGATCCATGACTCTTAAGCACGATAACGCGGCTGCCCATGCCAGTCCTTCCACGCCATGGAAGTGCAGGGAAAAATGTGGCGGTTATCTGGTGGCCACCATGTTATCTGCATCAGATTCCAATGGAGAATCATTGGGCCTTATTGTAAAAAGTTCTACAGCGAAGAAAATCGAAACGGAACATTGGAAGAGCTGAAAACTCGATTATCGGCCCAGAGACAAATTTCGATCTCACTGTGATAGCTAACTTGGTTACAAGCATTTCAAAACGTATTAGTGTGGTCCCTAATGGAGGATCGTCCCTTCATTGAAAATTTGTAATGTTCTTTTTGTTGTAATAAAATTTCTCGGGAAGTGATGTGTAGTAATATTTGCGAAAAGGCGAAAATCGCTATGAAAATGATATTTTGATAATTCTGCATCGAGGTTCCTCCAGAAACTTGGTGCCAAGGTTTTTTGTTATGGGGAATCTATTGGTATAGCGGCATTTTCCGAAAACGCGCAACAATTTTGGAATAGCAAAAATTTAGGGTGGACCTATAATCATGAAACGCGGTATATTAGTCGGGAAAGTCTTTGGCCATTGGTCCATTTTTCTTCTAATTCGCTTTTATTCTTTAGTACAGTGAGCAATTTATAAATATATGCCTCACCTTTATCGCCAACATATTGCTTTTAGCAGTTCACTCGTGGATGGCGTTTATCTGGAAATACTGAGCTTTTGAAGCAAAAATCTTGAAGAAGTCCTCCTCTTCGAGCACATCATTGAGTTCTCCCTCTTCTGGCTGGTTCGACAGCGACGGATGCAGATGATGACCTGTTAGTGCTGTGCCTGCTGAACGCAAAAAGTGGGACAGAACATCCATAATGGGCTTGAAAACTTTTGCTGAGTCTTCTTCCAAATTCGCTGACAAGCGTTGCCAAGGTAAAGTGCTTCCATGAGCTCAGAGCATAGCGCCGACAAGCCCATACATTTGCCTTTATTATGGTTTAACAGCAGCCTTCAAGCTACACCAATTCTGAAAGTTATCTCCCAGGTTGCAGTGCTGGAATCGACGCTGGAATCCTCGGATATGTGCGTATTAGCCACTGGCGCTTCCGACTGCAGTTCACGTGAAGAACCCACTTCTTACTAGCAGCAAACAAGTCGTGTCGAACATGACAGAAGGTAAATAAAAATATTCATGCAAAATCTAAAAGCCTCTGACGTCGGTCATCACCAATGTCACGGAACCTCCCTTTTCCGTACTTCTCTCCTTTTCGAGAAGATATTGAGGGACAGCTATTGTCTTCTGAAAACTTCGAAGCTGCATCAGTTCCCGAGCATTGCTTCTGTGACTGCTTCCAAAGAGCTTCGAAAGAAACTCGTCATCCAGTGGAACAGGCCAAAAGAACATACGCATTTTTCTCGAGGTTCTGGACTTCGCCAACCGAATGTTCACCATGTCGTGAAAGACACCCTGCGGTTCATCGTAAGACGTGAGCTCTTGCCGCATCGCTTCCATTGCCGCGTTTTCTGGGTTTTAGAGACATGAGCAGCCAAGCACGCTTTTAGTCAAAAACGATTTTTTCTGCTGTAATCGCTATGAGAAACCACGAAAGGAAACTATGAAGAGGTTATTGACTGGGGTTTACATACGTTTTGCAATAAATGTTCAAATTATCCGTGAAGATTTTACAAAATGCAGATCGAAGTGGCCAAAGACTTTCCCGACAACCTTATATAAAGCAGCAAGGATGTTTGTTTGTTTGTCTGTCTGCAGGTCTGTCTCTGTCTGTCTGTCTATCTGTCTGTTTGTTTGTATCCACTTGGCTCGCTCATAGATAGGCTCCGGAAAAAAAAGTTGGGGCATGACCCTAGATGAGTGGGAAGTGTCCTCAGGGCGTAAGGGTTGTAGGCAAGCCTTAACCCAAAAGCAGGTACGGAGCTTGGCTGGGTGAGCGCTTGCCAAAATCTCTGCTGAAAATGTGGATTTTTGCGTCGAAGGCTCCAGTGGGGTTAGGAATCGCAGTATTAGTTCAGTGCTGTAGCAAAAGTGGAAATTCCTTCACACGCCATCAGTCGATAAACGATCGAAAGTACATTTTCTACGCAGAGGGCTCCAATAAGCTTGGGAATCACAATATTGATTGGGGCAGTGATCAAAGTCGAAATTTCCTGCAATCTTGCAAACGCGCGTTGAGCGGGGAGGGGGGGGGGACGGGAAATTGAAAATGACGCCGATTTCTATGAACTACGCTGATATGCTTCAATGTGTGACCCCGCTTGAATAGTGCACACGCGCTGTCATGCTTATATCAATAGTTATTCATTTGAGAATAGGTAAATCTTGGCAAGTTCTCCCTGTAGCGAAATACTACGCTTCAAAATTAGCGGAAACAGAAGGAGGCTCACACGCAAACTGCAGCATTTTTGCGAGAGTGAGGTCAAGATCATCCCACCAATAAGTCTGTTCTGAGCAACCTTCTTTAGCGCACGGTGTCGTGTGCAAAAAACGGCTGCTTAGAACAGACTTGATGATGGCCATTTGATACCCCATTAATAGGGTTCAAAAACAAGCAAAAAAAGAAGGATCAATTAGAGTAATGTTCGATGAGGGCAATGAGTTCTAAAGATGCTTTCGTTTTGACAGCTTTTTAACGTAGGAAAGCAGCGGTAGAAATATCAAGTTTTGATGCTTAGGCCTTCCAACTCTTAACACATTGGCGACAATGTCGCCCGATGCCGGGCGACGCCCCTTGAATTTTATTCCTTTGCGCATACTCCAAGTTCTGAACGGTGCTGAATTAAGCCGGAATACGTTGTCAAACTGGTAATGGCCACGTTTTTTGAACATCTTTCACAGTCAAAGTTTTACGGAAGGGTTGCTTGGAATTCTTCTTCAGTGAAAAGGTTGTTCTTTCTTGATGTAGAAAGCTGAGATTTGTGTTCAACCTCATTCGTGGATTCTACAGTGAAAAATTGGAATTTTCCGAGAGCGTTCTGAAAATACACCTTTGCAGGATGAGATTTTTGGTTGGTTTGCAGCCATTAAGCTTTTGTACGATACAAATGATGTTTCAGCAGTTTCCGCATTGCGTTCTCATTGACTTTTTATGTGCATCGTATGAAAGCGTTGCAGCATTAGAACGCAATTTTTGGGAACACCCAAAAAGTGCCTGGTCGCCAATATGTTAAGGGCCACATTAGAATGCAGTTGCAGTCATATTGAGGGAAATAGCAAAAAATGTTTTGGAGCGGTAAAATAAATCTGAAAGTTTTACGTGATTTTCGGGGACACGATAACATGTTCCAACCCTGCAGGTGGTATTATCATCATGGGGAGCAGTGCTTGGTTAAGTAATTCTATTCATCCAATTTCACCCAGCTTCTCAGCTCATGCAGTGAAGCAATACAGCTGCTTCACAGAGCATGTGACAACAACGAGGCTTGATAATGTTTCAGCAGACAGACTCGATTGCACTCTACGAAAACAGCTCTAGGATCAACAGATAACCGGAGATCGATCGATCCTTCCTTGAACAGGCAACGTTCTAGAAAACTTACTATGACCGATTGGTACGCTATATTGATGGCATTCTTCAACATAGGGTTGAGTACAGTCGAATAACTGTATAATTTGGGCACATCCATCCTGCAAATACAGGTCCAATTGAAGGTTAGATCAGTTTTGTATTTAATATAACAAAACATACGTATGATACAACAAATAAGAGTCGATAATAGGACGGTGGTGATGAATTGTGTCTTTAGTAATTGCGAATTGTGTTGTCACAATTAGTCTCACACTCGCGCGAAAACTTGCAAGCGTAAATCTGAGGTTTTTTGCGAATTCTTCCACCTAAACGTACGACCGATTATTTCAGGTGTAAACATTTCATGTAAAATTTCTTGAACATGTTCAAAGATCCTGCGAATGAGCTAGTAGGGCCGACCTTATCTTTTTTTTCAGAAAGAAGCAAGCAAAACGGAGGGGATTACATTGAGAATAGTTGTCCTAATTTTAGTCTAGAAAGAGGAGCGGCAGCAGTGTGAGGGTTGTGAGTCAGAGTATGCTATAATTTCGACAAACGTTTTTCTTCATTCTACGGATCATGCCATAACATAGGTGTAGAAACCGCTCAAAAGCGGAACCTCTAGTTATTTTCATCTGTCAGAAGAACGTACTGGCGTTAATGCTATTGTTAACAACTGTGAACGCTTGAATATCCTCATTGAATGTGGGGTCAGTCCAGTCTAGAAGTGCGTCAAACATTAGACCATTCATGAGCCTCACTTCAACACCTTCCGTTATTTCCATTGTCTGCAAAAAATGCGCCGGATCTTTATGTCAGTTCGCATGATATGGAATGCTCCAATAATGTTTGGCGAAATCCCGACGAGCTGGAGAGAGTCTGTGATTACTGCTGCTTCTGAAGCAGCCAATGTAATGTCGGTGTTTCATCTTCTTCAGCAAACTTTTTCCGAAAGATGACCTTCCACTCTTCCAATCACTTCTCTTTGTGCAGCTTCTAGCACTTGTCGTCATGTTTTCTGTCTCTATTACTACGTACACATGGCAAACAATAACACCCGTGATAAGAGGTGGTGTGCGAACTCGCAGTGGACACAGACTCAATGTCTCAGTGAGAGAAAGTGGAAAGAGCAGGAACCTAATTGACTGATGTGAACGGTCCCTTTGGGAAGTGAATTTCTTGAACTGCGCTCTGTGTTCGCGACAAGGGAGAGAGAGAAAGAAGAAGAAAGAAAGTGTGAAGTGTAAGGTGAAGAGAAGAAGAAAGAAAGTATAGAAGTGTAAGATGACGAGCAGAAATGTGTGGGCTACGTCATCAGTGTAACGGTAATTTTAACTACGGTAGCAGTTCGTTGACATGCTTTCACGTCCTTGGCAGCTAAGCGGTTGGTTCGTAATCTCTGTGTCTAACTGTAGAGAAACTCGCATATGTTCCACTCGAAAACATACTATTTTGTTGGTTAAGGGAAGTATTCTGTTTCTTAAGAATAATATTTATAATAGATGACTGGGAAGAATTTACTTGCGGAAATTAAAGATGCCATGCTTTATTGGGGAGGGGGGTGTCCAGCTTGATATGAAAAGAATTCATTTTGAATTGAACAATGTCTATGGTCAATTGAAAAAAATTCGCGAATGAAAATTGTCCTGTGTTATTCGAAAGATCTCCGGGTCGAATTAAAGAATTTACACGATTTTTTGAAAAATAGCATCTTCGATTCTAACGATGTCCATTGTAAAGTGGAAATGGCACACCTATAACTTGCCCTGTTATTTCAACAACCCACTAATCAAAACCAAAATTAACGCTGATGGCATTAAAATACACGAAAGTTACAAAGAGAGAATTATGATTGTGTATACCAAGCCTTGACCCAATTAGCAACATGATGAAATGGGCTATGTATCGAGGGATACTTGCAACTTTGATTACAGTACACTCGCTAGTTCCTATAAAGTTCGTGACCTAGAGCTCTCTCTGATTTAAATTTTCGCATCATATTGGTTTTATTTTGACTGGTTTTGTTTGCTAACTGCTGTTTAACGCCGAAGATCGCGTTGCGAAGAACGCGTTGCGGTAGCGCACTTGCCCGGAAAGCTAGAGGTGCGGGTTGTAGTCCCGTCTGGGGCGAAAGTTTTGTTCACAACCCAGCATTCTTGTAAAACATTTTTTAGTGTTCGTAAAGCAAGCGTACATGACCTTATTTGCAACTTCAGAAATATTCGACACAATGACGTTTCATTTTTTTTCCTGTACAAAGCATATGTTGGTTCCGTGCTCGATTATAGTTCAAAGATGTGGAGCACTTACATTAAAAATTTCAATCAAAAATTGTGATAGTCCAATAGACATTTACCAGGACTTTATTATATCGATGTTATGCGATCCTTCTTATCCGCAATCACATAACCGCATGCCTCGTTTGAATCTTGAATCAATGTTGCATAGAAGAGTATTCAATGATGTCGTATTTTTTTCTATTAGGTGTTTCAGAAAGTTCTGACGTTTTCTGACACTCTACATTTGGATGCTTCATTTCACTTGAAATCTAGAGAAACCTGCCCTGCTCTGCCCAAAGTTTAGCTCAGCTTTGTTCCAAAATATTTTCGTACATTCCAGAGCTTTGAATGTGTTATACTTGATAGGCAAACTGGCATGACTTTCTTCTCCTGATTTAATTAGACTTCAAAGTATCGGGAACAGTTCAACATAATAACGTTGCAATTGGCGTAGAATCGCAATAAATGTGCTCAGAAGGAGAAGTTCAAAAAATTATTGTTACAAGAGTGAGGGCCTTGGGTGTGAAAAGAGCGATGGTCGGGTATCGGATCTTGCCGCCGACTAGCCAGAAGTTTGGATTGAAGCACTTGTGCGTAGGACCATTGAGGTGATCCTGCTCAACCTGGACGTATATGGTTTGCGGGACCATGTTATTTGGAAGTAGTTGGAAAATCCAAAAAATGTGATAGGGGCGTGTCGCGACAAAGTGCCAATTTGGAAGGTCGTTCCTCAATTTTAATCTTGATTCATAAGAAGGAATTATTTTCTACAGCCCACAGCTTTGCTGAATAACTCGACGGCAATCGAGCTCTACAAACCTTTCAAACTTGAAATGTGCTGAAGGAGTGTCATGGCAACTTTTAACAACTCAGCGGCTGGCCAAGTTCCCCCGCCCCAGGTGGAACTGTTACAGTGGAGGATAGCTCTTAACATTATGTCAAAATTCACCAAAATCTTCAAAATACGGCTTCAGCTTTTCTCAATATAAGGGACGGACACATATTCAGACAGTTGCCCTACGCGCATATCGCACAACCAACCCTGCACAAATTGGTCCAACTAGGCTAATAAAGGGTGCTGCAGACAGGGTCAACCCTATCGTTGTTACTCTTCGGAAATTTTTTACGACCCCCCCCCTTCAGGGAGTGGTTTGATACGGACCCCCCTTTGTATGTAAACTTGTTAGAGACATGTTTACCATCAACATTTTTACGTAATTCATAAAGATGAAACTTTAGCAAAATCCACGACAGAAATTCATCGCTGCTTGACAACACGAAAAATGGATGCATTCAAAGATATCGTGTACTCCAAAGGGTTACCAGACTAGGAGATGAAATAAGCTGAACCAGTGACCGTAATGTTGACAATATTACCTGATGAAAATTATGAGAAGTCAGAAAAATTATCGCTCCAATTGAAATACTGAGATCCATCACTCTTCACTTGCAACACAATTTTACACCTCTTCTAAGGCTATAACTTCCTTTCATATTCGAGCTTTTGCGCCCAAGTGATTTGATTTGAAAAATTCAAATTATTCTCTCGCAACCATGGGTAAAAATTCTTCGGAAGTTAATTAGTAAAAATTTGTATGTGCAAAGGCGACTTTTTGACCTTCAAACGATCATAACTTCCTTCAAAGTCATTCTATTTGGAAGCTGAACACGGTAATAAACTACAGGTTTCAAGCTTTCTAACGAGCCACAAGCGTTCCTGAAAGATCAGCAGTTCAAAAATAGCCGTTGTTACTTTTATTTTGAGGGTATTCTTCAAGCCATTTTCTCGAAAACGCGAGTTTTTTAGGTTTCACTGCCCGTAACTTCTTGGAAGACTAATTTTATGTTTAATTAAGGATGTGCTAGAAAGCTCCGAGCATGCTCTTGCACTACATCCCTTGCTGGTGCGCGCCACGCCTCGGGCGCCCTTCTAATTCGCTGGTTCATTTGAAAGATCATTTAGAGGAATCGTGTGTATAGATGTTCTAGTATCAGTCATCTACGAACAACGTTAACGTGCTGGCTATTATGCGATATTACCAAGAATCCCACTGTCGGCCACCGAGAGGGTACGACCCCCTCCCTCCAAGCTCAACTGAGTAGACCCCCCCCCGTTCGTTACTCGTAACAACGTAGGTTTGACCCTGGCTGCAGATATCCTACTCATTACCTCTGGCTATCAACTATACCTTTTTTGGTAGTCTCTATAGTTCTCTTGAAGAGAAATGCTTCAAAACACAACCCTATGCTAAAACGACCTTCCCCCAATTTACCGCCTCCAGAACTTCAGCATTCTCAACAAAGGTGACCACTAAAACGTCTCTCACAACGGAAGGCTAGCATTCGCATTCGAACGACTTTTATTTCAACTGGAATGTTTTGGTAAAAAAAATCATGCATTTGAAGTCGGGGCCGAAAAACGACAGAACTTTCTGAAACGCATAATACATTGCTGAAAGGTGAACTGAAGTTGACGCCAAGAAGGTACTGGATAATTTGACTTAGCGGAGGTTGCACCACCTCATTGTCACTACAATCTCTTTGATTATAGAAATCATTATGCTCAGGTTTTTGATTCGCTATGTTTTCGCGGGGCGAGACGGCGAGATCAACTATTACCGGCAGTGTTCCAAATGTCGCAAATCACCGATGGGTTCAATAGGAAATGAAGGAACATTAGCTTACTTGTCTGCTGGAGATTAACGATTTCGAATAGTCTGATCAGGGGAGTCTTTCACGTCCTTCAGACTTTCCAAAAACGGGTTCTTTGTTATAAAGATGAGAAGGAAGCACAAAATTGGGAGTAGCTTTTCACGTATTAGCTACTGTATCAGCTACATATTTACATCCTTTCACATATCTTTATGCTCATCATCGATCTATGGGACTTCATCAACATGGAAGAAAGTGGCGCGCATTGGGAGGGTCGCGCGCTTTGTTTCGCGTAGAGGATGGAAACGAGGGTACATGGAATTTCACTCATGAAAAAGAAGTAATTAACAATTTTTTCATGATGTTAGGCATGGTTATGATCGTAGAGACTTCTACTTTCAGAAAACTATTATGCCTTCTTCTCGAACTTCTAAATCACCTTTTTATAAACTCAAAAACTAAACCTTGGAGCGATTACGCTACAACATAGACAATTTCATCTGAAAGGTTACATCTTTCTTCAGAAGCGGTTCTATAAGATGGGATATAGAATTTGGAAAATACAGATAGTTTTCTTTCCAAAATGATTCTTAACTGTTGTAAATGTTAGATTCTTCAAAAAATCAATTTGTTGTTCCGTTTTTTGTGCACACGCACGTTTTCGACATTCAAACGTTCATAGCTTCCTTCACAATCAACTTTGGCAAATGTAAAGCTGATTGGAAAATGGAAGATTAGCGCTTTCAAACGAGCCTCTGACTTTTCCAAAAATCACTCAAAACTTAGTCCCACTGTTCCGTTTTTTTCGGGATTGCGGTCCGATTCTTGAGCGAGCTTAAAACGTTTAATGTTCATAACATTCTTCCTAATAAACTAACTGTAGATTTTCGAATCTAATCAGAAACTAGAAGTGTAGCGCATTCAGATCAATGCTGAGAGTATTTCAAAAAATCACTTTTTCAAAAAATAGTTCCGTAGTTCCGTTTCTTTTCCCTTGATTTTTTCAAACCATTTTCTTGAAATGCGACTCTGCAATCTTCAAACGTCCATCATTTCCTTCAAAATTCGTATAAAGAGAAGGGTAAAAGTATTGAAAGAAGAATGTTCTGCAACGCATGCGAAATGTTCCTGAAATGCTTTCTTCCGCCAGAATCTCTGAGGTGGTTCCAAGTCATTTCAGCTTCAACTTTCTTCCACAGTCGGGTACCAACGCAATCCGTCGGCTGGCCATAACTTTGAAGAAGTGGTTTGCGCAATCTGGAGGTTAAACCAGCTGATAGTCTGCTCAACATCTACGAGAAGCTATTTTCAAATTTTCAAAGAGCCTCGTCTATGATTGCGCCATCCATCCCGAGAAGTAATGAATATACTTTGTTTATAATGCGCATATAACTCCTTCTATGCAGCCCGATCATTTCACAGAAAAATGGTCTTCATACTTGCCTCAAAATACACCACGTACACGATCCACCCCCCCCCATATTGTAAAATTGAATAAATGTTTTTATGGAATTCCACGATCTTTACTTCGTTCTAGAGCGCTAATTGGCTGTCCGTTTCTTCTCTGAGCTCGTCATCCCATTCTTCCACTCCAAATGAGAATCCCCGATCAGCTTCCAGCAGTAATAGTAGGCCTATTATGTGAAATTCCCCAGTTTTAGAGGAGCCGTTTGTGTCAACGTGAAGATAGCGAGGAATTCTCACCACCAGTGTAGAATACGGTTACTTGTCTGTAGGAAACAGGTGAAGTAGTGCTTGTTCGCAAGTGAGTGTTTCTTCCGTGGTATGGCCCCACACATCACTCTTCGTCGTGTCCTTGTGAAAAGATCAGTTTTGTTTTGGCCTGTCCAGATGGACTTTATCGGAGAGGAGCACCATTCGATTTCCCATAAAAATACTATAGAATGATGTACAACACAGGATGCTCACAAGGCTTTGTTTTATCACCTTTTTTCCCCATTGCTGATCTTCTTCCCAGCCTCTATCGGCCACTTGCGATTCACCTGCGCCTCGGTGACCCGCCAACCTCCGAACCTCTCTCGAATGATTATTCCATTGATTACTACTTAAACTCAGTTACCATACGAAAAAGGTAAACAGCTGACTGGACGGCGTGCGGACGATTACTTGATCCCCTGGCCGTACGTTTGGTAAACCGCGCTTCTTGCCACTCCGCTCAGTTACATAACACCAATAATGATAAAGGGTCCTACTTACTAAAAGCGCTTCGTCTGTGTTCTGTCTGTCGTCTGTCATTCTGTGTGTCTGTCACGAAATTCCCTAGTTTCTGGGGATCGGCCTGCAGAGATCGGGTCAAGTGTAGGATGGGTGCGCAAGGTCTCGCGAAGTACAAACAGCAGCTAAGCGAAGCCCTGCCCACAACGAGCGTGGCGTGCATCGAAATCACTGGTACTGACGACCAGAATTTGAGGGGAAGAAAAGAAGGTAAAGCTGTGAATTGTTAAGTCAGATCGAATCAAGCAGACCCGGGGGGGGGTGGGTGGGGCGTTCTCCGATAGAGCAGTGCTTAATAAAAAATTGATAACTTGGTTGGGAGAAGGCCTACAGAGCGAGAAACAAAGTTGTGTAGGAAAGCAATGTCTAAGGTAGTCCCAGCAAACATTACGTGATCGGAGGTCTCCACAATGGGCGGAGCACGCTCTGTAGTGCACAGCCATGGGAAACTGGAAAAGGTGTATAGAAATCAGAAAAGCGGGGCTGAATCGTAGTGGTGGGCGTGGCACACACAAAAGTGGGTGGAGATTGCTACCAAACTTATAACTCGGTTCCAATAAGTCCTAGAGACCAGCAAAATGCTATAATGTTTGACTACGGAAAGAAGATCACCACTTATAGGTGGGTGAAGCGTGCATCAATGTGGGCGGAGTTATCCACGAAACATTTTAACTCGGTTCCAAGAAGCCGTGGAGTCCGGGAAAGTGGATTGAGTATGACTACGAAATGAAAGCCAATTGCTATTCGAGAGCGGGGCACGCACCAAAGTGTGCCGATTGCAAAGACTTTGTAATTCGGGTCCAATTAGTCCAGAAGCCGGGAAAGGCGGTAGAAGTTAGCGTAAAAAAGAGGCCAGCTATTGGTGGGTGGAGTTTGTTGCCGGACTTATAATGCGTGGGGAGTTTAAAAGATCGCCAACTCCGCCCACTTTGGTGCATGCTCCAACCACCAATAGCACGGTTGCCCTCCCTTCCATTGACGGACTCAACTCACTTTTTTTCCTGTCTACATGATCGGCAAAAACGTGGGAGGCAAGGAAGAAAAGGATGGGTGGGGCTGCAACGAGGCTGAAAAATATAAATCGGTTCATTAGCTGTCCAGAGATCAGGAAAAGGTGAATATGGTTGACGAAGAAAGAGATGTCGACAGCCATCGATGATGAAGCGGATAGTATTCAGCTAAAAAATCTGATATTCGTAGTGTATCAGGCTAAATTTGAGAATTATCGCCGCAGATCTGTGTTGTGCGAGTAGCTTTATATTTATTCACCAGTTGGCGCCGCACGCGTTGCGCGCACAGCATAGTTCTGCGGCGAGGGATAGTGCGGCGTAAATTCTCGAAATTGGCCCCATACACTTCGAAGACATGACTTCCGGGCCGAATTCTATGTGATTGTCCTATGTCGCCATCCACCTATGGCTTTTGACCTTCCCTTCTTCTTCAACTAATTGTCCGCTTTTCTCTGTCTCGGACTACCTCGGGGTCGATTTATAAATCATTTGGTAAACTCTGCCTCATTCGTTGCATGTCCCACCTATCTTTTTCTTTCTCGTCTACCTCTCCCCACTTTCACACGAACTGTTGAACATCCTGGAACCTATTTATAAATTTGGCAAATTTCGCCCACCTTGTTACATGCCTATCCCACCAAAAGCACTTGACCTCCCTTCCGTTGACGGGCTTAATTCGCTTTGTTCTCGGTCCCCAGGACTATTTGAAGCCAAGTCATAAAAGTTTCGTGGACAACCCCGCCCACTTTGGACATGCCCTGCCCACCAATAGCATTTAGTATCGACTCCTCCACTCACCTCTGTCCCCTTTTCCGGCTCCCTACGACTTTCCCGGTAGAATTATGAGGACTTGTAGAAAACACTGTACACTTTAGAGCGTGGGCAGGCATCCGTTCAAATGTCTGCTGGGACTACCTTAGACATTGCTTCCCTACACCAATTTATTTTCTGCTCTGTAGGCTTCTTCTCAACCTAATTATTAATATTTAAGCACTGCCTTATTGAAGAACCCTCTGCCCACCGGAGGTGGGTCTCCTTGATTCGATCTAAGTTACCAATGCACATCTTTACCTACTTTTCTCCCCCAGTTTCGAGACTGTTGGTATATTGTACATAGTATCTGAAATTCTGGTCGTCAGTACCACTCATGTCGATACGCGCCACGCCACTGCAGGCAGGGCTTCGCTTAACTGCCGTCTTTTGTACTACGCAAGGCCTTGCGCACCCATTGCACACTTGACCCGGTCTCTCCAGCCGATCCTCGGAGGCCAGGAAATTTCGCGACAGACACACAGAACGACAGACGACAGACAAAACACAGACAAACGCTCTATATTGTAGTAAGTAGGATCCTCTAACAATATTGGTGATATGTAACTGAGCGGAGTGGCAAGAAGCGCGGTTTACCACACACACGGCCAGGGGATCAAGCAATCGTCCGCATGCCGTCCTGTCCAACCAGCCTTACATCCCTTTGAGTCCAGCAGATTAGCTCTGGAGTTGTCTAGGGAAATGAATTTGATGACTTGAACATCAGCTGTTTGACTTTCTCGAATGATAACTGAGCTTAAAGGCAAATTCCGGGATTTCTGGCAAAATTTAGGTTTTCCCCGTTAAATATGGAGCAGTACGCAAGGGCAGACCATGTGCAGAAGTGGCGGGCGTTTTGATGAGGTTTAGGAGCAAGGGGCCTGGGTTAGAGCATTGACGCCGCTCCAAGCCCATTGAGCCCGCCCACCGTCCTACGTGATCTTTCAAACAACCACCGGGAACGATAGATGTTAAGCCGTTGTATGGAAAGTCGTAGGGGAGTATTTAGCGGATTTCAATTGCGAAAATCGACATCAGAGCCTATCTTGAGACCATTTTAGACAAGGTTGTCGTCATTCTAGTGAGAAGAAAAAATTTCAAGATAGGAAGCAAACAAAAAAAACCACAGGAAAACTTTTAAAAAATAGGGAAACTAGGAAAAACATTTTTCATTGCTGACTTTTGTTGTCGTGTCGGTTGATGGCACAAAGCCAACAATTGCTGTAGACATGTCCAAACACGTAATTTTCCCAGCTCTGGTTCGTAAGCGACTAACGAAGAGAAATTTCTGATTTCGTAGTTCTTTGGAGGTATTTCCTGCTTTTTTCATTACCTTCGATCAACTTAGCATCCAGCTCTCACACTCGAACAGGTGAGTCCCTCGTTTTATCACGGAGCTTGCCTTTAGAGGAAGCGATTACGATAGATTTCACAGGGGTTTGGTGTGGACGTGAGGGTCTCAGTAATACACCAATGGCGAAAAGCAAAGAAATCCGTCAAAAATAAGCAGAATAACACCTCTTTGATTGCCCTTTCATTTTCGACCACCGATGACCGACGGTGAAGAACGAGGTTGTTCAGACGTGTTAACCCCGACAGCCGCCATCTTGCCAACAAGCATAGTGTACTGATTGATAACGCAATACGTGGGCAAGTTGGAAGCTACAGCCGCTAGAAGGTGAATGATCATCCAAAATGAAAAGCCAACAGCAAACAGCCCATCCAGATCATCAACAGAACTAGTGGGCGTCACGTCGCATAGGGCGGGGCGTCGCACGGGTCCTGCTCAGCAACCGCGGCACCTTCCGCCGTGGGAGGGCCACACATCTCTTCCTTGGCGGCCAAGTAATTGCTCCGTGTGACGCAGGGTCTTCCCTGATGGGAAAATTCCTTTGCGTAATCGCTTCCTTGGAAGCAGTAATCAATGAAAGGCCAGTTGAGAGAAATGCGGAGATTGGCGGGTCGTCGAGGCGCACGTGAATCGCACGTGGCCGCCTAGGGCTGGGAACACGACCAGCAATGGCGAAAAAGGCCGAAAAAAAAACAAAGTTTCGTGTGCAAGCTGTGTTGTACACCATTCGATAGTACTTCTATGGGAAATCGAACAGTGCGCCTCTCCGATTTCGAAGTCCATCTGGACAAGCGAAAAATCTGATCATTCATTCATTGCTTCTCGGGCTGGAAGTTGAGTGCATGGCGCAACACTATATGAAACTCTTTGAAAAATTGAAAATAACGTCTTGTAGATTATGAGCAGAGCTAACGTTGGCAAAATTTCCAGATCGCGCAAACCGCTTCTTCAAGTGTTTGCAACGGTATCCGACCGTCGCAAATCGTAGATTGATTAAAAATTAGTAGCAGTGCTCGGGGTGCGCCGTCCACCTGTCTGTGGTTAACAGCCGCACTTTGAAAATCCTCCAGTTTCCTGGAGACTGTAATAGTATCGCGATTGCAGTTGCGTTTCACTGCTCCATGGAACCCTGTTTTCGCCATGCATTTCACCTCGGGTCCCTGTGTACACGACCCCCTCCCCTTTCGTTCCGCCGAATACGATCCCCTCGTTGTCCTTTGCGCAACGGGCGGTTGACCCTCCCTACCTCTCGTCTGCGACGCTGAAGCGGCACCACCTACGTCATTCTATCACATCACTGCCCCACATCTTTCCGTTTATATGGCGCCGTCGTGTGATAAGGACGAAGAGCTAGGACCTGTTTTTTTATATCTGCTAACGATTGACATTGTTGCGAGAAATTTCCTCAAGTGTTTGAAGCATCGCGCAAGCAGGTATGGGAAGTAACTAGCTCCCCGTCTGAAGACGAATGCATGGTTGTCCACTTCATTGCCAATGGCCGAGATTTTTGTTCTAAAGTGTTATGGATTGCCTGGATGGCGTCGAGGCCATCCGAGCCCACAAAGGTGTCATCGGGCGCCTTAGCGAGGTTTTTTGTGCTGCTTTGAGGTAACAACCAACCAGAGTCAAGGGAATGGACATATTTAAAGACGACCACCACTCTCATCGAATGAAAATGTCGCTGTGCACAACCATACATGTGCGGCATTCCTGCAACGTGCTCTTGCAAGATACTATACTTACAGCGCAGCAGAAAATGGAAATTGTTAGTCATTTTCAAACGGCTGACATTCGTCAATGAGAATGGGTTTTACTGAGAAAATATGAGTTCTCGATCAATACATTACGGAAACAGCTGACCCATGCAGCATAATGAGAAATAGTTCTTACAGCAAACGATAGTGAGAAAAAGTTAGGATGTTTAGTGTTTTGAAGCTTTTGCAATTTCACATGCCATAAGTTCTTTCATAGTAACCACTCGCAAAAGAGTGGGGCGGTCAAGTGGGGTGCTCTAAACAATAATATCAAAAATTTTGGCTCATCGAGACTATTATTAGGGTGGTAAAATTACTCACTACAGAGTCCCACCCATAGGGTAGGTCAGCGACCCCCTTCTCCCAGAACTGAGCAGACTCAGAGTCAAAGAAATCGCTCACCGCTCTTTCAACGTCTTCAACTTTGGTGAATTTTTTCTTCGCTAGGAGTGCCTCTAGGGAATGAAATAAGTGAGATTCAGAGAGGGTAATGTCAGGAGAATAGGATGAGTGGGGAACCGCATCCCAGATCAGCTCTTTCAATTTTGCACGGGTCTCTTTAGCTATGTGGAGCCTGTCGTCATCGTGGAGTAGGTGGACAGAAGTTCGTCTCGTTCATATTTCTTCAACAGCGTCCGCCAGTTTCAGGAGCTGATGTCGTATATGCTGCTAGTAGCGGAATGTCTTTGCGGGAGCATCTCATAATACAACATTCCTCACGAATCGCACGGGTAGCAAAGAAGAAAGCTTTTGGGGTGAAGGTCCGATTTTGCTTGCGTCGGCGGGTCTTCTCCTCGAGGTAGCCATACGGCACTGTGCTTGTCAGAATCACAGAGGGCCCCACTCTCACCTCCCGTTATCGAGCCTTCCAAAAACGCCATTCGGTGCGGACAAAGAAAGAAACTGAGAAATGGGTACCCGATTGAACAGCGTGCTATCGGTCAAGACATGAGGGACCCATCGAGTCAGCACTTCCTGTTACGGGGGCGTGGAGGGGACTGAGGACTGTGGGATGGGTGCAGCCGCATCTTGTCACGAGGCTGCAGATGCTTCCTCCGGATCCTCTTCGACAGCGAACGGTGGTGTTTTAAACTGTTTGGGGGCTTCCCAACCTTGTCTTGTCTGCGGAAGCCATGCCTCCTCCTTCGAAGCCTGCGAACCAGAGCGTGCCACCGAAGATGGAAGTGGTGTCCATCCCCAGTGTAATGCTGATAATTTTGACGGTCCACTGCTCCTGTGCTGCAGCGCCATTTATTGAAGTAGACTCGGAAGTGCTCTTGTGGAATCGACATCATGATTCAAGTTAAAAAGGCAACCCGGCTATATACACCTACTGCGGAGAAGTCTGATCGACAGCGATAATACCATGTAGCAGATTATAGGTATCAGTCAATGAGCGGAAGTTCCGGACCTTTCGAAAAATCGGCTCAGGACTTTCCTACCATAACAAGTAGAAATGGTCTCAGCAAAGAGTTCTGCTAATTGAGTAATAGAAGCCTCTACCCATTCAACTGCTCTAAGCTCTAGAGTATCCATCAACAATATGCTGTCGAAAGGAGGATTACAACGCTGTGAACAGAAACTTCGTTTTTTCTAGTGACCAGAGTGGTCCCTCTTTCAACCGCCGGTATCAATCATGCCACTGGAGAACGTTGTTGGCGCTAGTCCTGCAGTCTACCCCAATGTTGGCGGCTTGTTTTTTCAAATAGTTGCTTTATCACTCACTTCATTTTACGGACGGACAGGTGGACATACATACATACAAACCGTTGCACCTTCATGAAGTAAGAAGGATCACCCAAAGTAAGTGGCAAAATCATAACGTAAAGAACGTTGTGCCCCGTCGAGGATTTTGCTTGATTACTGCGAAGACACTTCCTAGCGTTGTCTCTTTTTAGTCCACGACAGCCGTCTTCTTGGATAACAAATGCAAATGTGGAAGCGGAATTATAATCCACGTTTATTATTCTTTCCAAGAATGAAGTTATCCTGAGTTTTAGATCGAGAGGATATAATGCATGCTCATAAATTATGATTGCCACCTTCATGCAATTTTACACCGCCTCTTCCGGAAACTTTCGATGAGTCTTCAACAAGCAACTTTTCTGCACGGAATAGCAACTGAAGTACATGGCATTTTTACGACCTTCATTTACGACCCGATCTTCGCAGCACCAAATGCGGAGGATGGCAAAAAAAAAGAGACACTTTTCATCACATTCAAAAACGAATTATTATAGTTGCGAGACAAGAATCAAATGAGCCAAACTATTAATTATTAGGAGAGACGTTTTAATCTATCAATTATACACAACAGCTGTCTACACCGACGACATCATGAAGATTTTTCCACAGAAGCTGTGCATGCGTCGAGATAAAACGAGGTACGGTTGAAGACGTGAGATACATAGACGATTACGACGTCTCTCAAACATTAGTCAAAAAAGGCGTTGGCCACAGTAAAGCCTAACGGTCTCTAAGAAGCCTATTTGCACGTCAACCACTGTAGAAATTTATGTAGCAGCTCAGGCTCGGAGTTCAATTTCGGTAGCCTCGTTTCGAGCTCGAGGTGACGGCAGAATGACGTCATATCAGAAGACGGCAGGGAAGTGAAGCGAGGGTCCGTTCTGTTTACGGGAAGACCTGCAGCGAAATTTCGCCCGTAAAACTTATAACATCGGACTCCCGTGCACGAAAACATTGCATGATCGTGCCGCCATCGGGCAAAGTGTCTCTTTTTTTTGGGCCACCTGTACATACAAACCGACCTTGCGAACAGGCTATCGATGTTCTGGCCACTGCTGATCCCGGCATTTTTACGACCTTCATTTACGACCCGATCTTCGCAGCACCAAATGCAACCCCCCTCGCTTTTTTGTTCGATTCTTCAGCCGTTGATCCTGACCCCAATTTTTCCACCGATTTCCGGTTAAACCGTACATCCTAGGTCACGACTGATCTTGCTTATGAATATGAGGACTACTACTTGTTTGACGATATTTTCACAAAGGAAGGATAACAGGTTGAAGTAGCCATTTGTCACGAAACATATACCAATAGTTATGTTTTTAGACACTAATACAGAATTTGCTCTCCAAATCTGCAAAACGATTATCTGAACGTAGAAATGAAGTGAGATGATGGAAGCGCCCCGGCTGGACGAGTAAAACGCCGTGAGTTCAAGTTCCTGGCGACACTAATATGGCGAGTTCTCACTTTTGGTTCCCTTGGCAATGTTGTTTAAGAGTCTTATTCAAGCTAAGTCATCAACGTGCCTGAATCACAAGTGGAAAAGCTGGCGAAGAACTTTGAACACTGTGCGAGTCATGCACGTCAGGATACCCCTTTCAACAACTTTTGGTCCAAATCTGAAATTTTGACTTCCGGCCTTAAGTCGAACATTCGGGCAGTCAGTCATCTATCCATCACCCATTGTCAGAGCTTGTTCATGTGATGGAATCAAACTTTCGACCATTGCTGTGAGAAAGATATAAGTGTCTGCTTTACTTGCTTGCGCCATCCGAAGATTGATATGGTGTTTTTCTTCACGCACGCTACCGCTTTTGGTAGCACGAGGGTAGTGGCTAGGGCTAAGGGTTACACCTACGGCCGATTGTCGGCCAAGTTTCGGAAATAGGTACAAAGGCAGCTGTCCAGATGTGAACCTACAAAATAGTTTAGACGTTGAGTAAGCATCCCAATTTTATAAGCCCATCATCGAGATACGACACCTGCCGTGGCGTAGAGATACTCGGCAGTGGTCAGAAATATTACGACAAAGGTGGATCATGCTCAAAAGCAGACCCCTCTGAACACGTGACAGCTTTGGACGCAGTGTATTTCAACACTGAATAATTTCCCATTCATGAAACAGGCGTGATTATAGAGAGCAAGAACTTCATGTCCAACAAGATCCCATCCATGGTCTCACCAATGCAGGCCGCCAGCGTTACCTCTTGGCCAAGCCGCGATCGGCCTCCTACAATTGGCTTTCATTTGAAACAACCTTCACAACTGTTTTCAAAGAATCGTTTCGCGAATTTGGGGAGCGAATTTCAGGTCAGCGTCTGGAACCACATTTCTGATTATGGGTTTCATTGCGGATTGCCCCTTCGACTTGGTACCCTTCCCTTGTAAGACGATTTTGTTGCATCATCTTGAAATGCAAAAGTTTCTTAGGACGGGGAATCGGGCTATGGACCCTAGACCTCCTTTCGGCAGTAGCATCTAGCAAAGTTGAAATAAATTAAATAACAGAGCTCTTATCAATTACATTTGCTTTTGCCCGCGTCTCTCTCCTGTTGATCTTCACGATCGAGTGTTAGATCTTCCATTTCGCTTAGGTGACATTGATAGTTCGCCACTCCGGAGATCAAGATAGTGCGTGACAAAGAAAAAGGCATGTATTGACGGGGATAGTAGGATAGGATAGTGATAGATTAAGATAGTAGTGGAGTGGGATAGTGCGCAGCAGGGTCAAGTGTGCAATGAGGAATCCTCGACATGCACTAGGATAATCACTGCTGGAGTACAAGCACTAAGATCGAATCGATGCCATGGCGAGCCGGAAAATTTCAAATAATTCTTAACTCTTCCCCCAAATAAATTTTCGTGATTCGAAGGGGTCCGCGTAGTAATCCTTAACCACCTCAGTGTTTTATCATAGCACAAGTTTAAGAATCCAAAATTCGCACGTTTTCCGACGGATATTTTATCTCTGATGAATGATCTATAGAGAACGAGTCTCACAAGGGAAGGATACCAGGTCGAAGTGGCCATCCGTAATGAAACCTATACTCAGAGATTTGTTTTCGGACGCTGATCTCAAATCCACTCTCTAAAGTTGCGGAACAACTCTCCGAAAAAAGTTGCGGAGGTCGTTTTAAATGAAAGCCGGCTATAAGAGACTGCGGCAGACACCGACTACCGATGGCTACTAAGCCGAAAGGTAGTGTTGGCGGCTTACAGTGGTAAGACTGTAAATGGGATCCTGCTAGGCTGGAACCTTTTGGTTTTGGAATTACGTTCGTTTTGAGTATGAAATATTATTCAATGGTGAAATTTACGCTGCAAAGCTATCACGTTTTTAGAAGGGTTTGCTTCAAGCATTACCCACTTTTGCCGTAATGTTTCCGACCACCGTCAGGATGTTTCTACGCCACGGATGGTGACGTATCTCCGATGATGGGCTAAACAAATGGGAGATGCTTGCTCAACAGACAAAATTATCTTCGAAGGCTTACTTCCACTGACATTTGGACCTGAAACTTGGTCCACAATCAGTTGTTGGTAGCACCCTTAGTTCTAGCTACCACCCTCGGGTTATCCTGCCATAAAAAGCAACGAGCGTGTACTGAAAAAATGTCATACAATTCTTCGGATGGCGCAAGCAAGTAAAGCATACACGTATATCTCTTTCGCAACATGATTGGTTTAGTTCCATTTAGTTTGAGTTTAGTTCCATTCCAGGATCAGTTCTGACAATTGTTTATGGGATGAATGTGGTCAAGGGCCAAATGACTGACTGCCCACATTTTCGACTTTAAGTCAACATTTTAAATTTTACCAAAAGTTGTTAAAATTGAAAAAAAATGAGAAAAACGCGCTGAACCGAATATCACCTCTGTTTGGCACGAAATTGCCTGACGCGTGCGCTACGGGTGCTAAGGACGCTCATTTGCAAATGACGCGCACAGTACTCGAAGTTTTTCGCCAGCTCTTTTCACTTGTGATATAGGCAATCGCTGATGACTTAGCATGGATAAACACGCTTTCAAGAAAAGCAAAAGAAAGAGCTCGCTAAGAACTTGAACTTATGACCTCTTCAATGTGGTCCCTGGCCACTGTCACTGCACTATCTCGCCTCTTGGCTACGTTCAGAGAATCGTTCCACAGATTTGGAGGGCAGATTCCAGACCAGCGTCCAAAACACATCTAGTGGTACATGTCTCGTTGCGAAAAGCCACTTCGACCTGGTATCCTTCCCTCATCAGTTCAGGGAAAAAAATGTGGATTCTGAGACGGTCCGTGTGAAATTACAGGGAGGAGTCTACTATTCGGCAAGAAAGGCAATCTTCAGCGTCAAATTCATGAAGTGCAAGTGCTGATTGAGATTCGCCAAACAGTTTTACTCGTTGGAAGGAAAAAGCCTGTAGTTTACTAGTCTTCTCCCATTTTTGTACAAAATCGCTCCTGAGAGCAAATAGAGTCGTTGAAATGGTGCCGAAAGTCCCTCACGGCGGTACTCGGGCGAAAATTCATAATGTGGCCATTTTTAAACCCCAGACGTATTGAGCTCCTCTAGTAATCGTTGAATAGAGGAAATCCTCTAGTTTAGTCTTTCATATTAACATTTCGGGCTGTACGAGTTATGGCTTTGGGAAGTGAAATAATTCCCACTCATCATGAATTCTCATCACNCGAAACTTACAAATCTGCTTTCAGATTGAGAATCCGTCAACAATCAGGGAAGTCATAGTCATTTGAATCACCTGTATCACCTGCTGTCCCGTTAATCGTCGATTTGCTCGAGCGGGCGCCAGCAACGTCTCCATTCGTCCCTGTCGCGTGCTAGAGTGGTCGAGTAGATCCTCCTTGCTCGAGGGACACGAAGTCCATCATTCCTTCCGTTCAGAGCTTTCGTGAAGAAGTCTGACAACCGGGCCTTCGGTTGTCAGACTCATGCTCGTCCTGCCTGCGCAGAGTCCAAGTCTCTGAGGCGTAAGTTAGGGCAGGAAGGACAGGAATCGAAGAGGTGGGCACGGAGCCGGATGTTCTTCATCTTCTTCACTACTCCCTCGATGTTCTTGAATGCTCCCCATGCCGCTCGTTTCCTCCTGCTCAGCTCTGGAGCTAGGTCGTTCATCATATTGATTTCCCGACCTAGGTACACGTAGCTGGAGCACTAGGTCATGTTCGTTCCGTTGAGCGTGAATGGGGCATCAGGAACCAATCCGTTTCTCATAAACATCGTCTTCGTTAGGTTCAGCTGCAGACCAACCTTACCACAGGCGCAGTCGAAATCAGCCAGCATTCGCTCCGCTTGCTCGATGTTCGGCGTTATAATCGGCGTTATAAGAACGATGTCGTCAGCAAAACGAAGGTGGTGTAGTTGCCGGCCGTCGACCTTCACTCCCATGTCTTCCTATTCCAGTTGACGCATGACGTTCTCAAGAGCGGCGCTGAAGAGTTTGGGCGAGATGGTATCGCCCTGTTGAACCCCTCTCTTGACGTCGATGATGACCTCCTTGCAGAATGGTGAGATTCTGGTCGTAAAGTTGCTGTAGAGCTCACGAAGAATCTTGATGTACTGAGTGGGGACGCCCTTGTTGCCCAAGGCTTGACCGCTTCTGTCTCCACAGAGTCGAAGGACTTCTTCAAGTCGATGAACGTGAGACATAGCGGCATCTTGTACTCTCGTCAAACTTCAATGAGTCTCGTGACCGTGCGGATATGGTCGATCGTGCTGAACCCTCTTCGGAACCCTGCTTGCTCGCATGGCTGTCCTTCATCTAGCATTCTGCCTATCCTGTTAAGGATGACTCGAGTGAATAGCTTGTAGATTACAGACAGCAGGCAGATTGGGCGATAATTGCCAATGTCGTCCGAGTCTCCCTTCTTGTACAGCAACACGGTCCTGCTGGTTTTCCACGGAGTGGGTACCTTGCATTCCGACAGGTAGCGCGTGAAGAGTCGAGCCAGAGTTTTGATGATAACTGGCGGTGCGTTCTTCAGATGTTCCGGTTTAACCCTGTCGAGACCGAGCGCTGTACAATTCTTCACCGACTTGATGGCGTGTCGGACTTCGGAAGGGAGAACTGAGGAGACAACGTATCCATTCTCTTGCGGTTGATAAGCAGGCAGATGGACATGGCTATCGAAGAGATCCGAATAGAAGTCGTGGATGACTTTCTCCATTGCTTTTTGGGATGCAGTGACTGTTCCATCCGGACGTCGGAGGCAGGTCATCTTGGTCTTGTAGCTGGCAAAGCTTCGGCGGCTATTGCGGATGCTCCTCCCAGCCACAGCTGCTTCAGCTAATACTGCTGCTCTTCGCTCCTTGAGATCTTCCTTTATCGCCTCTCTGCATAGCTTCGCAAGCTCGAACGTGAGTCGGTGATTGCCTGCAGCTCGTACGGCTCCACGCTGGCGTATCAGTTCAGAGGAGTTCCGGCGAGACAGACGTCCCTTGGTGACTTGGCAAACTCTCTGCCTTTCTCTGCCCACAGTCTGTTGAAGATGGGGTTCAACGAGCCGCATAGTACTCCTCGTTTCATGATTTTCCGATGACGGGAACCTCCCTGAAAGCGACGAGGAAGCGAAGTGTCCCAGTGGTGGATGTTGCCTGACGGCGCTTCGCCTTCCTGCGGACTTTGCATTGCTCTCTCAACACGCCACGAGAATTGGAATCTTCGCGAGATGGGATACGCATAGTCCGATCCCGTGTAGAACTGTGGCACTAACAGCCGACGTCGGTCAGGCAACCTTCGATTTGAAGATGATGTGCGTCTAATCTCGTTATGGATGGTCCATCAGGTGACTCCCAAGTGCCAACGAAGCGTTGAAGAGGGCTTTTGGAACGTGTGAGTTACCATGGAATGGGGGTGGTTGACGTCGACACGATAAAGTCGACAGTCTCACCTCTGCTTCCATTCCATTCCGTGGTACCGATGTGAAGTCTTCAGCCGCTTCTTCTTGGGCAATTTGAGCGTTGAAGTACGCCGACGATGACCTTGAAGAAGGGATGCATCTTCCATGCGAGACTGGGCTCCAGATTACACTATAGAATTTCTCGTGTTCTTCTTCGTTCGTAGCTGGATGTTGCGGTGCGTGAAGGCCACCGAAGATTGTGCAAAGCAGGATGTTGAACGCCACAGCTCCTCAATTCTCAAACTTCCGATTCGGGTCGGTAAGGCTTTCTCGTGAATCGATGAATGGCCAAGTGCGTTCTGTTGACGAGGACAACCAACACCGCCAAACGCCTCTGCCCTGGCGCATGTTCCAGGGGACAGTGGCTTCTCCAGTATCGAAAACGGCCTGTAGCGGGCGGTGCCTTCTCGTGCTCGGGGCAGTCCGATGACGTCGTACTTGATCTCCTTGCGCCTGCAATTCATCAGATCTTCGGATGTGAGCTTCGGATGCAAGCGCTTCGTGCGTTGATCAGCTACCGATCGCCATCTAGTCCTTCTTCGTTTAGGCAGCCTATCTGACGGCCTTAATATTCTGGAGCAGCTCTCCCGTGCGGTCCTACCCAACGCTGTCCGTATTGGGGGCTCCTCAGGTCAGAGGCGAATTGAGGCCCATTCAAAATTGCTGTCGTCGGCATATGAAAGGCACACGATGTAGCTTGCAGGCTCTGTCAGTGCGGGCGAGGATAGACCTCCACGGCTAGTTAGCCACGCTCTCCTGGAGCGGAACAAGGGGCTTATTTCTTGGAGGCGGCCCCGGATCGCCTCCCAGTCAGTTGAATGCAAGCGCTTGGCTGTGTCGACATGCAGGATGCCAACCGCACACACACAGTGCGCACCACACACGCAAGCGTGCATGTGCGCCTGAGGGGAGACAGCTGGTCAATCAACACAGCACTACAGAAACAGGGAGCCATCCCCTGAATCACCTGCGTCTCAAGGCGAGTACATGGTGGCTTTTGGTCCGCGATTTACCCCCTATCACCTGGGGTCGCGCCACGTAGCCTCGCCACCAACCGGCTCGAGATCTTTCAGTGAGAGAGGACCTCAGTGAAAGAGATCCGTGGGTCATTTGAATATGTGTTCAAATTTTAATAGTACATAAGCTGCTCCACGGTCAACGCCAAATATGATCAACACTCAGCTGATTAGGGTGGTTACAAGGTTGCTGCAAAACAAAAGGGGACGTGTAGATTGCGAACCATGTAGTACTAAAACTTGGTAAGTTTTGCAAAGATAATAAGGGAAGAAGTGGGCGGAAGTGGCGTAGTGACAAGTGGCGCGCTCACCACGCGAGCGGTCCGGGGATCAAATCCTGGGTCGTAAGTCGCCCGGGCCAACCAAGCCTTCCATCCCTCCGGGGTCGGTTAATTGGTACCAGCCTTGTCTGGGAGGATAAAAAAACACTGACTTGTACATCGGCTGGTCTCCGCAAGTCATTGTATAGGCCACATCGCATTCGAAAGCCACTGCGAATGTACAAATGGAAGTAGAATGCGTGCCGCATCCCAAGACGGGATTGATCAACGGCTCGGATCATGCTTTATCTTTTATGCTTTAATAAAGGAAGAAGAGATGCTGCCAGGGTCTGCTTTTATATGAATGGTTCGTCGTTTTTGTCCATTTGTCGAGGACTCATTGACAATAATCTTCTCATTACTTTTTCCACTTTTTCGACTTACGCATTTCTTGATCGAGTTTCACGGTGGAGAGCGGGGTAGCAGAGCTTTTGGTGAATGGTTTTGGGAGAGGATTGAGCAACCTTCTCATAGTTTCGCTTGTGGAGAGGGTCGATACTCTGGCCCTGGTGGCAGATGTTGGGGGGGGGGTCGTACTTCAAGATTCCCCTCAACGCCTCGCTAGACCCTGATGCGCCGACAAGATTAGTATTCACCGGTTTACCTGAAGACGTCTGATCTACTACTCTCCATCAATTCCAGTCGATATGTATCTAATTTTGCCTGCGCGATAACCTCTTCTTTTACTATTTTGATATCCTGTCGCCAACAATCGTAATCTGCCGAGTCGTGAACTATAAGCGCGGCCTTTTAGTGTAGTCAGATGAAACCGGACACCCCAGCTACCCTTTTCAAACTTCGCAGGCGGTTTTCCACCCAAGGTGCTCAGCAGTAGCCGAGCAAGATTCCTCAAATCAAATAGTCGAGCCAATCCTAGACGCCTTCCCTGGACCTGTTATTTCATTTCTTTCTAGTCAGTAGGGGCACAAATGACTGTTCTGTGAAAGCTCTAAGGGAGCCACTAACGTCCCGGACGTCTCAGAGGCCATCCGTGATGTCGCCTGCGCACCGACAAATCTTTTCCACTTGCAGGGCAGGGTCAAGCGAGGCGTCGAGAAAAATTTGGAAATACGACCCCCCCCCCTCTGCCAGAGGCCCAAGTCCATGAAGCGACCCTCTTTAAAACCAAACTACGAAAAGGTTGTTCAATTCTTCCCCAAAACTGTTTATAGAAAAGCCTTGCTATCGCAGCGTGCACTGAAAAATTCGTTGAAGAAGTACAAAAGTGAAAAAGCCAAAGATTGCTCATTACTGATGAGTACTGCCAAACGAACAAACGAGAAAAGGAGCAAACAACTAACTAACCACTAAAAATTGCATATAATGACAACATCCCTTCTTTATTTATATCCTTCGCAAGACTTACCAAATTCTAGTACTACACAGAGTATGGTTCACAATTTACACGTCCCCGTTCAGTTGAAAGAAGCCTTCTAACCGCCTTAGCCAGCTGTGTGCAGACCAGTCTTTGGTGTTGGCCTTGGAGCAGGGTCAACCCTGCCTTGCGCAAAGAACAACGAGGGGGTCGTATCCACAAACGGGCTGCAAGACGGCTTGAAATGTGCAGTGTCCGGGAGCGCACTTTCAGCCTCTAATGTTCTCCAGGAGCTCTGCACGCTGTCGGAGAGTCACACAGACATGAGCTCCATGGGAACACTAAGTATGCAAAGCACTAACAGTCTCACCATCAGCTTATATCCTTAATCAACGCTATCCGGACGGCGCTTTTGCTCCGCGGCATCGATCAAGAGTACAATAGACAATAGCCAAAAACTTCGTTACAGTGAAGTGCAAAAACATGGTCTGCGATGATGGAACATTCCTGAAATCCCGAGAAGAAAGTGTTATGAGCAAATCATGGGAAAGTGAAATAAGAGTGCCATATAACAGCACAATACAACTCAATCAGGATACTAACACCTTCTCCGGGAAACAGTAGACTTTCAAATGCGAGCGCGAATTCTGCCCACAGATAGGTGCACGGCGTATACCCGACCGGGCAATTTCCACAAAAACGCCTCCCCTGTCAGCGGCCGTAAGCAGACAAACTTTCTGAAGAGACTTTTGATGCTTTCAAATAAAATCTAAGCGAAACAAAGTGTAGCGAATTTGCTGAATTGAGTTCTAGAGACGCCGTAGGAAAATTGAGGCAGAAGAAGGAATTTCGGGGAAATTTCACAGTTGTTATGCGAGTGGATTCCAACAATCTTTACCGCTCCTCATCACACTAATTTTAAAGGAAGTTATGGGCCTTTGAAGACTGCATAGTCGCAGTTCAGGAAAAAGGCTTGAAAAAAATCAAGGTGGAATTGACGGAACAACGGGACTATTTTTTGAGCGAGTGATTATTTCAAGAAGTTTCAGCACTTATTCGAAAGCTCTAATCGTCTAGTTTCCAAATAGCCTTAGACATCTGCAAAATGTTGAGTACGAAGAAAGTTATTAACGTTTGAATGTCGAAAACTCGCGCCTTCTCAAAAATCGGACCCCAAACCACCCAAGAACGGAACAACGGAACTATTTTTTGAAAAAATGACCGGTGGAAAATTTTCAGGTGCTTGTTCGGAAGCTCTAATCTTCTAGTTTCTAATTAGCCTTAGACATTTGCAAAAAGTTGATTATGAAGAAAGTTGCTAACGTTTGAATGTCGAAAACTCGCGCCTTCTCAAGAATCAATTTTGCCGTAAGTCAATATTATTTGAATCGTAAAATTTTGGTTCAGAAAATTCCAGGTTTTTTCTCGTTATATTTTCTTTTCAGGGATTTTCAGGGGAACAGATTCAGGGGACACCAAATTTTGAATTAATAGCTTCTTCCTGAGGAGCACTTGAAATGTTGTGCGGGATGTTCAGTATTTTCGAAAAATCGTCCGTTTGTCCGTTTTCTGGTGCACACCCGCGAGTTTTTGAACATTTCAGCTTCATAACTTTCTTCATATCACGGTTGCAAATGTTACACGGCTAAGTAGAACTAGAAGATCAGAGTGCGGAACAGCACTGAAAAATTTTCACGGTCATTTTTCAAAAATGTTCCGGTTGTTGCGTTTTGGGTGAGTTCGGGGTCGATTTTGAGAGGCGGAGGTGTTTCGACATTCAACGATTAATAAATCTTTTGTTACTTTCAAAATTGGCAGACCATGTTAAGGCTATTGAATAGTAACGATAAGAGCTTTACGCATAAGTGCTGAACTTCTTGAAATAATCACCCGCTCAAAATGTCCGTTGTTGTCAATGTCCACTTGATTTTTCAAGCTTTTTCGCTGGATGCGGACTAATTGCAGTCTTTCAAAGCCTAACCTTTATTTTTAAAAATTAGCACTGTGTGAGGAGCGGTAAAGATTGTTGGATCACTGGTAACGACGTGTGAACTCTTCCGAAATTCCTTCTTTGCCTATTTTCCTAGGTCTCGTAGAATCAATTCAGCAAATTCGCTAGCACTTTGTTTTCGCTGTAGATTTTATTTGAAAGATCAAAAGTCTCTTTCAGAACGTTTGCCTGCTTACGGGCCGCTGACAGGAGGGTTTTTTGATGCGAATTGCCGGTTCGGCAGTTACGGCCGCTGCACTATCTGTGGGCAGAGATTCGCGCTCGATATTGAAGTCTACGTTTGCCGAGAAGGTGTTGTATCTGATTAGAGGTTCGTATTGTGCTGTTATATGGCACTCTTATGTCGACTTTCCTGATTTGCTCTCACTGTTTTCTTCGGGATTTCAGGTATGTTTCATTATCGAGGAAGCATTTTTTGCGCTACGCCATGTTAACAAGGTTCTTGGTTATTGTTATTTTACTTCTTGATGAATGTGCGCGGAGAAACGCGCCGTCGGATAGCGTTGCATTAGATTAAGCTGATGGTGAGAACTGTTAGTGCTTTGCATATTAGTGGTTCCATGGAAGCTCATGTTCTGTGTGACTCTCGACAGGTGCAAGCTCCTGGAGAACGATTAGAGGTGAAAGTGCAAGTCCGGACACTGACATTTCAGCGCGTCTTGCGCCAGTTGGTGGTACGACCCCTCGTTGTTCTTGGCGCAATGGAGGGTTGACCTGCTCACAAGCATAGCCACAAGCAAAGAGGGTGCTGCACACCGCTGGCTAGGCGCGGTTAGAAGGAATATTTAACTGTACGGATCGTGTAAATTGGACCTACTCTTGTGTGAGTACTAGAATTTTGGTAGCATAAGTCTCGGCGAAGGATATAAAATAAAGAAGGGATTGTTGTCTTATATGCATTTTAAGTGAGTTAGTTGTTGTTTGCACTTTCTTGTTTGTTCGTTTGGGCAGATACTTCTCAATAATGACAATCTTTGGCTTTTTACACTTTGTTTTCTGCGGTCAGCGAATTTTTCAGTGCCAGGCTGCGTAGCAAGGCTATTTCTTAACAGTTTTTGGGGAGAATTGATACAAGACTTTTCGTAGTTTGGTTTTAAGAGGGGTCGCTTTCATGGACCTTGGCTCTGGCCAGGGGGGGGGGGGGTCGTTATTCCAAGTTTTTCTCGAGCCCTCGCTTGACCCTGCTGCAGTGGAAAGATTTGATGGTGCGCGGCGACATCAGGAAATGGCTCTGAGACGTTTTGGGCACGGTTGTAAAAAGTGGGGGGGGCTTTCCCCTTAGAGCTGTACAGACAGTCATTTTGTGCTACTGAGTAGAGAAATGAAATAACAGGTCCAGGAAGGCGTCTAGGATTGGTCTCGATATTTACTTTGAGGATTCTTGCTCGGGCTTACGCATGCACTTGTGGACACCCCTGCTCGTTGCC
>MU868447.1:11495-23432 GCA_036418205.1 Ostertagia ostertagi | reverse complement strand
CTTTTCTTAGAAACACTAGCTCTGACTACGCAAAATGGCTTTTGACCAGCGTTTCAGAGACGTCGTAATCGTCTATGGTATCTCGACGACCTCGTTGAGCTCGTACCGCGAACCATGTTTCCGTGGGAAAATCTTCTGATGTCGTCGGTGTAGAAGGCTGTTGTGTAGCTTGTTGATAGATTATAACGTGCTCTTCAATATTCAGTTGGGGTCATTTGGTTTGGTTTCGCGACGCGTAAATAATTCCGTTTTGAATGTTGAGTGAAGTGTCTCTTTTTTTTGGCCACCCCTGTAGTATATGGTCAACCGTGCGTTCGCATTATTCAAACGAGGAGGTCGCATTCGTGGTTGTTTTGGAGAAGGAGGTCGCATTAATGGGTCGAGTGGGATTAGTAATTTGTAGGATAGGCGGAGGGATTGAAAATTTGCTGCTTCACAATTCTTACATACCCCGCTCGACTCAGTTTGGAGGAAAAATAAGCAGAGTTGGGCTGTGTCGGCTGGTCGCAGAATCAAATACTACAGAAGCATCCTTGGCGTCGAGGGTGGTGGTCGGGATAGGGAACAGCAGATAACGTATTGGGGAGCCTCCTGAGTCTCATGGTGGTGGTGGGGGTCGCATCGAGACCCTCCTAAAGGAGGGGGTCGCGAAATTTCTGAAAAGTGTGAACGTCACGGTTGACCCTGCTGTAGCGTAGTCACACTAGCAAATAATCGATTGACCAGTTGGCGCCGCACGCATTGCGCGCACAGCACAGTTCTGCGGCGATATAGGATGGTGCGGCGTGAATTTTCGAATTTGGCCCAATACACTTCGAATATTTGACTTTCAAGCTGAATTCTATCCGATTGCCCCATGCTTCATCCACCGATGGCTTTTGACCTTCCCTCCTTCCTCCACCAATTGTCCGTAATCGTCAACCAATTATTCCCGGCCTCGGACTGCCTCCGGACCGATTTATGAACCTCGTGGTAAACTCCGCCTATTTCTTTGCATGTCTCACCTATCTCCCAGTCTTTGAACTATCCTGAGCCGATTTATAATTTTGGCGGCGAATCCTGCTCTTTTGGTGTATCCTCCGCACACCATTAGAAATTCACTTCCTTTCCTTCGCCCACTTCTCTCCCGGTCTCCAGGACTTCTTGCAGCCGAGTCACAAAGTTTTGTGGAGAACTCCGCCCACTTTGGAAATGCCCGCCCACCAACAGCAGTTGGGCTCCACTCCTTCACCCACCTCTATCCACCTTTTCCCGGTCTCCGGGACTTCTTGGAACCGAGTTATGAATTTCCGTCGCAAACTCCGCCCACTTTGGTGTACGCTCTACCCACCAATAGCAGCTGTCCTCCCGTGCGTTGTCGGACTCAACCCACTCTTTTCCCGGTCTTCTGGACTTCCCGGAACTAAATTGTAAGTTTAGGGCAGCAAATTGGCAGTTTAGGACAAGTTTAGGGCCAAAGGGCCTACCGTGCAATAGCAGTTGACCTCCTCTTCCGCAGACGAACTCAATTCACTTTTTTCCCGGTCTCCAGGACTTCTTGGAACCGAGTTATGAATTTTCGTCGCATAACTCCGCCCACTTTGGTCATGCCCCGCCCACCGATGACAGTTGGCCTCCACTCCTCCACCCACCTCTATCCACCTTTTTCCGGCTCACCAAGACTTCTCCGGCCTTAACCCGGTCTCTCCAGGCGGATCCTCAGGAGCTAGGGAATTTCGTGACAGACATACAGAACGACAGACAGAACGGCTCACAGAACGACAGACAGAACGACAGACGAAGCGCTTCATAGTAAGTAGGATCATCCCGGGAAAGTTTGGCTTTCCATTTTTTCTCCAATACTTGAGGGAATCCTTCGCGGAAAATTCTTGCATTCTTTCTAACATGAATGTGTCAGTTGTGATCACTGGAAACAGCACACAAAGTTTCACGCATGAAGATTCGGTTTCCGAAGAGAAACAAACGTACAAAAACTACACTTATGGACAATCGAAGGTAAAAGGGCGGAGCCAAAGGCGGGGCATGGAAAGAAGTCCGCCTTGGGCGGCTATCAGGCGACGCAATGAAAGAATCGGGTTAAAGCGTGCGATTTCGGAGAGTAGAGACAAATCGATCGATAGAATAGGATGGAGTAGAAGTGTGAGATGTGAATGCAATAAGTCAAAAGGCCAGAAAGAGTTTCTAGTGAAGGCACTCCAAGAACCAAGTGGAAGCATTCCCGTCGCCAGCATTTGTGACAGATGTGCGGCGGTACTTTGAACGCGTACTTTGTTTCTTGCAAGCATCTTATAGTAGCAATGTCATGAATCCCTTCACAACATAATTCACCAGGAAGGATGAAGAGTAGAAGTGTATAAAATGAGACACTACACATGGTATGCGGACCGATGGTACCGGACGCTGGTCTCGAACCTCGTTCCCAAATCTGCAAATCGATTGGATGAACGGAGTTTTGGAGTTTTTTGTTATCCACGCAGTAACACAATGAGGAGTTGGCCTCAGCCGTAGCAGCGTTTGAATGAAGCATTATTCTCCTCTCGGGTGCTGGTAGCCAAGTGGTTGGAGCGGTTGGCTTCATTCCGACGTCAGTAGTTCTTATCACTTCGCGCTGTTTTCTTTTGCATCTTTGTGGCTGACTTTTTGGCAGTGGTGAGATACCATACTTTCATCACTGGACTTGATTCTTGATGGTTTTTAGTTCATACCTTCAGATTTTCTCCAAGATGCATGCCATTGGATAGGGTTAAGACGCGCCAGTATCCGTAGCGCTCGCTCCATGAGTGAACGTGCTAGAGGGGTTCAGTAACTCCTAATTTCTTGAAGAATTCGAGATTTCGATTGAACTTTCAAAGAGTGGGCGAGTCAAGTAGTTCCACCGCTAACAAACCTTGAACGGTGGCGACCTTTGAATTTGAAAATAATACCATGTAAGTGGAGAAATTAAGCGATCAGAAAACCAGACACCGTTTCAGCCTTTCCGAAAACATGGCCAGATCTCATTTCGTCCCAAAGCTGTATATAGACATCGATGATAGATTGACGGATGAAAGGATAGATGGACTACTTTCTCGAGAGTTGGTCGAAATCTCGGAATTGGGTAGAAATTTGCCCCTAGGGTGGTTTTATCTGCGGAACACGAATACCACAGTCTGCTGCGAGGTCCGCTAAGACGTTTGTGGGCTCCGTGTGCAGTCTTTAGCAAGTACCGCCCAAACTGATTAGAAACTCCTCGCAAAGTCTTTGCACGGGTGACTACAGGCAAGCATTGATCGAGTAAGGTAGTTGGGAGCCTTTTCAATCATTTTGCAGCGAAGGCAAAAAAGAGAACCCGCCAGGGAATCGATCCTACGACGTCTCGCACGTGAACCCGGACTACTACCGCTGCACTACTTTCCTTCATAACTCCATTCGGAAAATCGTTTGGCAGATTTGGAAAGCAGATTCGAGATTGTCAACGAACACATCCATCGGCATAAGTATCATCGCATATGGCCACTCCTACCCGTCATATTTCACTGTTCAGAACGACGGGAGGAAAAGCTCGCCGTCAATCACACAACCTCCTGTCTGTGAGTTCAGGTCACTGCACTTTTCTGTTTGATGATTCCGTTCAGAGAGGAGTTCAAGCAGATAAGTAAAGGAGACTAGAATCCACCTTTCCCTGGTGTGTGTGTTTGATGTTATCTGCTTCCCTATTGAAGCCAATCTTCACGAAATGACTGCTGTGTGGCTACCACACCCGATGTATCAGCATAGCTTGTAGCTTTGGTCCCAGATGAAGGGATTGAAGCTGTGCTAACGATTCGTCGTGAATAGACCACCGACCAGGAGAGGTTGAAGCGAGTTCAGGAAACAGTTTGTTGCTGGTTCGCCTGGAGTGTGCGCGAGCCAACCAGAGGAAATTCTCTCTCCCTTCGCTGTAGATGCCCAGTGTGACTAATGGCAAAGACTGATAATGAAAATTAAACAACTCTCTTCACAACAGTGGAGGTGAGGCCGCACAAAAACTTTTTTCCGGAAACGCTTTGTCCTCGATATTTCCGAATCTGTAACATACCGCCTTGGGGTCACCGGTATTTCGAAAGCATTTACACCGCACAGCTTTGTTAGTCATCCTGACGCGGGGCTACGGGATACAGATTACCTCGCGTTTGAGAAGTGCCCGAACAAATTCCACGCGTCAACTACGCGCACCTCAACTCCGTAAATATCGTGGAATCGTTATACAGGTCGGGCCAGAGTGAAGATAATGTCCAGAAAGGAAAACAACCGCTATAAACTCAGACGCTTCAAGGATGCTACAGTGGTGCTAAAATATTTTTCACAAAGCTAGAATACCGATGACTTTAGACAGAATGCGCACATGGCCACTCGTCTTTCACTGCTCAAAAAAAAATGTAGGATGCTCATGTGATGTTGTTAAATATAATTCCCAGCGTATATAATATCGCGGGAACTAACCGTCCACAACACGAAAGAAACGGCTCAAAACATTACCCACGAATAGCGCCAAACGTACGCAATCGCAATACACTACATTTTTGAAGATTTAGATGTAATGTTATCTTTACGAATTCTTTAGGATCTTTGCATTTTCCGTTTTCAGCGCCTTACGTGCTGAACTAACTGAACGTAGATTATTCCCTCATAGCTCATACATTATCCACATGCTCTGTATATCACAGGTGGAATTCTCTTAAAAATTGAACAGAGATCTCAGCAGCGATAGTGGGCCTATTATGAGACATGTTCCAATTTTACAGAGGAACAAGTGTTTTGGTAGAAGCCGTGTACAAAGGAAAGAGAAAAGAACTCCTTCACGATGTCGATACAGCATAAATGGTCATCTTGGCTGTATAGATTCATGTAAGGGAAAAACTCCAACAGTCAGCAACGTAAGCGTTCACCTTTCACGTTAAGCGGTGAGCCCCAAACATGCCTCCTCGTCATGCCCTTGTGGAAATGTTTAGATTTTTTTGCATTTCCAGATTGAACTCGCAGACCTGAAATGTGCCCCGTTAGCTTCCCCCGTAAAAATGCTATCGAATGATATGCATTACTTTTCCCCAGTTGAAACTTTGATTTTTGTTATCACGATTTTCAGCTTTACACCACATATTGCCGAATATGGAAAGCCGAACGATACATCACGTCCAACAATTCTCTCAAACCTTCATCTTTTCCGTCGAAACTTTGTATACTATTGGAGTAATTCGATAAGCCACTGAGACGAAAATATGACATTCATTTTTGATGCTGGTGTCATTTGGCGCCATTTGGCGCCGTTTGGCGCCAATTATTTGGGTGGTCCTGATTACGAAAACGACACCTTGTTTTTGGCGCTGGCGCCAATTTGGCGCCACGGCTGTTTTCACCAAATCCGCTGAAAACGTGTGTATAGGGGTTATTTGGCGTCCTGATCACGAATATAACATCCAGTCTTGACGCCGGCGCCATGTGGTGTCACAAACAACACTTCACAGTCAGAGCGTACTCTTAGGCACCTTTCTCAGAGCGCCGACTGTCAGACCGTGGAAAAGGTCATCGAATCGGAGACTTTCCCACGACAGGAAGGAGCCAGACCGTGGAAAACTGTGAGCTAAGCCAGAAGCATATTTCACGTTTTCACTGGAGATGCCTGTATGCGTTGGGCAGAGCAGCAATTCGACTGTAAGCTCTCCAGCTGCCACTGAGGGTGGTAGTACCACCAAACGTCGGCGGTTGTATTTGCGTTTGATAACCAGTGTTTCGTCAATTTCCTTCTCGCACCCGAACCCCCTTGCCGATAAAATGAGACTCGGCGGGCTATCCCCTCCTGAAGTTGCCCCACACATTCAGCCCGCGGGAAGGAACACGCTTCCCAGTGAATTAGAACTTGAGACTGATGGCCGACATATGAGCTTGTCCATTCCTCGAATGCTCCTGTCACCCTTGCCCAATGTCAGCGACAGCCAGACGAAACTATGCATAGGTCGCGAACACCGCTGGATTCCAGGAAAGTTACAGGTTCTTAACGAAAAAACAGGAACCAAATTCGACCAAGCAAAAAAAACGGCCACAATTAGACCCTAGATGCTCAGTTATCGATAGGTCACAGTGCGCACGCTTCGGCAACCAAATAACATTCAAATGACACAAGTATTCAGAAAAGATTCTTCCGAGTGAAAACAGCCGTGCGACCCCCCAAATTTGCGAACCAAACGGGCGCCAAATGGCAGCCATCAAGAACCTAAAAACATGGACGGCACTCGTCTCTTTTGCGGTAAGAAGGACTCATCTAAAACACCCCAAATAACCCCAAATGACGAAGTTTCAGCAGATTTGGTGAAAACAGCCGTGGCGCCAAATTGGCGCCAAACGGCGCCAAATGGCGCCAAATGACACCAGCATCAAAAATGAATGTCATATTCGTAATCAGGGCATCGAATTACCCCAATAGACAAAGTTCGACGTAATAAACACTGAAACTTGATGAATTTAAGCAAAAACCAATTATAGCAAACAAACACGACGGCGCAAAAAAGAGAAGTGAGAAGTAATAGATGGCGCCCAATCCGGCAATTAGGAGGAAGGGCTGAAAAAGGTGAAACCAAAGTTTCAAACTGGGAAGGGAAGGCTCAAAAAAGGCGACCGGAACGAATGACATCAATCATTCCAGATAGACAATCTATTATCTGAAGATAGCTACACGAGGTCCTATTCAGGTCTGCAGAGTGTCAATCCATGAGAAATGGAAAAAACAATAATCAAACATAATTTCCACAAAAATAAGGGCATGACGAGGAGGCATGTTTGGGGCCACACCACGGAAGGAACGCTTACTTGCGACCGAGTTTTCCACATAATTCCTACAGACAAGTGACCATAGTCTACGACAGTAAAGGAAATTCTTCGCTTCCTTTAACAAGCTTTCTACAAAACATTTCCTCTGAAAATGGAAAAACTGTCACTATAATTAGGGGAACAAAGGCAAATAAGAACAAAGGCGGTGATGTTTGGGTGTAATCACCACAAGGAAAAAGACAGCGCACATCCACCACTCGGTGACCAAAGGTCTCCTATAATACTTCCTTAACAGACAAGTCGACCGTTACAGTCTTTAGGGCAGTGAAGGCGATAATTGTTTCGCAATTCTCTCCACAGCTTTCTCTGACCAAAACATCGTCCTCCTTGAAATTGGAGAAACATAGTCTCATACCATAGGCCCACTATGCCTGCTGAGAACTGTTCAAAGATTCCACTTGATATACAGAGGATGGGATATTGAGAGCAGAAGGAACACGTAAGAGCCTAGTAAGCGCTTGAAAACGAAATGAAGATCTAAGAATTCGGAAAATAACATTCATCTAATCTCACAATGTAGTGGATGAGATTGAGTACGTGGCGCATTCTGGGGTAAGTTTTGAGGCCCTTCTTTGTGTGTGGCGGTTAGCCCGCATAAGCGGGATTATATACACATCACATGCGAGCAACTACTTTTTGAGATGAAAATCGAGTGCATGGCGCATTCCGAAATCAAGCTTTCTGAAAATATTTTAGCACCTGCCTTTAAGTAGCCGAACTTGAAGCAGCTGAGACTTCACACGGTTGAAGAGCATGTTTTTTCTTTTCTGGAATACTTCACTCTGACCCGACTTATAACGAATTTAGGAAATTAACGAGGATTCGCGTTATTCGCGTGAATTTTCGATTTCAAACGGCGAGTACTGTACTCTTGTTGACAAGCAGTCACTTTGCGAAAAAAGTACGACTAGCACATGTACCTTGGAATCTAACCCACTGCCTATTACTTCGTGATTGATCACTCGACTGTTAGCAGAAAGTCATTGTTAGTGCCTGTGTGTGTTAGTGGCCAAAAAAAAGAGACACTTGACTCCACATTTCAGACAGCATTAATCACACTTTGCTAAAATCAAATCGAATGCCCCCAATTCATTATTGAAGAGCACCTTCTAATCTATCTAAACCTTACATCTGGAAAGTCGGCCGGGACTAAAGAGAAGGCAGAAAACGGTGGTAATTTGGGTGCGAGAGTTGTATATCATGCGGTAGTATTTTTTAATAGTTCAGCTCAGCACGCTGCATGAAATGGAAGGTGTAGGTGAAACAGGTACAGCCGGATAAAGCGTTAGGTTCACCGCTAAACATTGAGTTGCTTCGTAAAATGCGTTAGCTGACCGTTCCATAGGCTGCCCATCTTTGCAGAAGCTCACCGTTTGATACGCGCAGTGGAGTGCGGAGCTAAAGTGGTGTCTGTAAACAACCACCATGCATCGAATGTCAGTGTAATTTAGCGGTCGGATTGTGTTTGATGTTAAAATAGAAACACCCAGTACTCGTTATCGTATTTCTCGAACATCCACCATACATTCCTAGGAAGTGAAACTCTGGAGAGCGTAGCGGTCTGATGGATATTATTTTTGGGCTGATGATAACAACGCAAATGAAAGAATATTGAAATGAAATGCTTTATCTAAAGTCTGGTTTTGAGTGACCTCTATATTCTTGCGCATATCGTTATTATCGGCCCTTATCAGCCGTTATCACTTTTGGTTCCCCACATCCTACCCTCTACATCACTTCTTGGAACCAACGCCTCACTGATGCTGGGACGCGCGCTATGGATATCGTGAAATTGGCGTTTTGGCGCCTCTTATCGGATCTTATCAGTCGTTATCACTTTCTGTCCCCACCAAATATGTTCCCGTCCCACCCCCTACAACATACTCAAAATACAGCGCTCCACTGTTGCAGCGAAGCGCGCTATGAATTTCGTGACAAATAGACGTACAAACACATATACACAAACACACGCGCACACATACCTAGCGAATTTAACATAGTAGGGTGGACAATCGATCGATGTATCTTAGACTTGTAATTTTTGAACAAACTAACCAAGAACTCCCGCGGAACTTTGAATCGAGACCTAAATACATAGATAGAGCCTTCAACATCGATAGTTGAAAAAAGCAAACCAAAATCGCAAAACGAAACTGACAATGAAGTTGCGAGCAGTCAAAAATGGCTGCAAATGAGCGCTTGTTGATGTGGCTCTTTAGCGCTGAGGGAAATGCGTTGCTGTAGAGTAGAGGTAAAGCTCCTGCTCATCATCACGCAGGTCGATTCGAATTCGTTGTGCTTTCTTTTGTAAATCATGTTTCGTAACTAGTGGAGGCTTCTATTCCAGTTCTAGACTTACCTGAGCACCATGTCAGAACGTAGAGACCGAGTGTTTGACGCGACAGGTAGGGTTGTCGCTATGTTACTAATGAATGGCAGAGGTGGACTCGGCAGACTTTTGAACTGAGCTCTGTTCTAGAATAGAAGTCTCTACCGGGTACGGAACAAAATTTGCAAAAACGTGCAATTCGAATTGAACCCTTGACCTACGCGATGACGAGCGAGAGCCTTACCACTACTCACGGTAACACAGTTTACCTAGCACAAGCGCTCATTGTAGCCTTTTCTGGCTGCTCATAGGCTGCTCCTTGGCAGATTCGTTTTGCAATTTGGGTCTGCGTATTTCTCATAAGTGTCGCAGGCTCTTATACTCTTTCGATTTATTAAGGTCTTGATTCAATGTTACACGAGGAGTTGAATGCCTTCCCTCGTAGGTGAAGGAAAAAGCAAAAAGCCCTATCTTTTTTAAGGCATGACGTGGGGTCTGTTTAAGGCAACGTCACGAAAGAAAAGCTCGCTCGCGACAGTGTGTGTCCTTATCCCTATACACAATTGATTATAGCCTACGACAGTAAAGGAATTTCGTCACTTCCTTTTCAGTCTTCGACGAGGCTTACTAATCCAACTCAAATTTAATCTATGAAGACCATGTGAACACGTCGAAAGGAAATTTTAGGCGCGGAAGCTACAAGTCTCACCAATCTACGCTTTGAAACAAAACAGAAATCGTGGAAGTATGGAAAATTCAATCAATCTCGCAATCTAGTGGCGCATTCACGTGCATGTCCTGAAGCCCATCTTTCTGTAGAACGGGTAGACTTTACTAGTGTGATTACAGTCGATATCCGAAAGTTGGGGTAGGCGTGTCACCGGAAGTGACGTGCACTTGATAGAAGTTGCGTGGATAAGCTGTTGCCAGCATGCTTTGCTGATATCCAGCGATGTATGTTGGAAGCAGCTTATCCACATAGCTTCTATCAAGTGCACGTCACTTCCGGTGACACGCCTACCCCAACTCTCGGATATCGAGTATAAGTGTGCATCACATCCAATCAGTCTTTTCTCGTAACGAAACTCGAGTATGGCACAATTCTGCACGAGGCTTTTCAAAATTTGAAATCAAATGCTGTGGCGCCAAGTGGCATTGTCGCCAATAGAAAAGAATGCAATATTGGTGACCAGGGAATTGAATTATCCCTATTATGTCTGTATCCAAAGCTTCGACAGAAAAGAGCACTTCGTCATATAGCCCAGGATAGCTTGGAGACGAGCTCAAGGGTAATTTGCGGGTACGTCCTAATAAGTAATACGGGAACTGAGGTTGTCCCAAGCAGGGCAAATCTCAAACTTCTTTGCGTTCATTTAAGCCGATCTATTGTAGCTCTCGGCAATGTACCCAGCCAGTAGCATGGACAAGAACTCAACCAGCCATGTTTGACAAGGAGGAGAACCTAACGACATAGTCATTAGGCGTGACCTCTTGGCCATCTCCAGCTTAGTTCTCTGCCATTGTCAACTATGGATTGGATTTCCATTTGGTCCACGATGACAAGGAGGTCGCATACAAATAATCTAGCATTGGGCCCGATGCACCGATGTGGTTCAATTGTTCTAACCAGGAAAGAATGATTGCTCGAAGTGGCCATTTGAAATACGATGCATATCATCCGAAAGGTTTCCGAACAGACTACAAAACTGTACTCCATATCTGCTGAACGATTCTCTGAGCAAAGTTACGGAACTTGTTGTGATACGGAGCAGACCCATGTTCAGCACGAATACGATACGCATGTTTGGCTCAGATGTGGGACGGTGGCGTAGTTGGTACTCTGCCAGCCTCGTGAGTGCGAGGTTCTGGTCCGCGATTAGGTGGTGTTTTGCAGTTTTTCAAAACTATTATATTATATTAGGTACCGGATATCTTAGTGTCGTTTTTTCACCACGAGTTTCGGACCACCAATATTTTAATTCAGAATCCGGGGAGTGAAACAGCATATTCATCGAATGACTCATTAGCACTTTCCCATTTACCAGTATGAGTGGAAACCTCGTACGATTAAAGCTAGGAATTTTTTGAGTCGAAAAAGAGAGGTAGGTCGGTTTTGACATCATCTGACAAATCATCCCTCTCACTTGCTAAAAAGTTAGGCCTGGACAAAAGAAGTATACAGTTAGTTAGAGTAGGGTCTGCACTGTATGGTGGAAAAGTTAAACTTACCAGCTCAACTGGACAATTTTTCCCGGAGTCTTTTTTGCCACATAGGGTCAAAAACGCACCCTTTTTGAGCACACGTGAGTAGCAGATGAGCACATTTATTAGATTGTGTTGTTTCTTCTGTGCCATACAGGTTGTTATGGTGGAACACGTTTATTGGTCAACGTTTCGACAATTCGTCGTCTTCAGGACCTGAAACTGGTTCGAAGTCCTAGCTCTGTAGCTCACCCGGTAAAGCGCCTAATCTTACTGAGTTCCCGGAAAAGCGAAACAGTACAAAATAAACGATCCCAGCGAACTAACCTGTGGCGAGTCCACCAGTCTTTGCAGCCTCCTCTTCTTGTTAGTGAGCGAATAAAATGAGACACCATGGACAGTAAGCGTCCTACGTGTCGTATGTGGTGATCTCACAGTCCACATAAAGGAATGAAAGGCAAGAATTCATTGGTAATAGTGATGCATTCATTACGGTTGTTCAGCCTTGGGTTTTTCACGCGGATGTAAAACGCCCTAACATTTTTCTGGCACCGATGTCGTTC
>MU868446.1:158963-184108 GCA_036418205.1 Ostertagia ostertagi | reverse complement strand
GAAAGCAGATTTGAGTTCAGCGTCTCATGCTGCGTACAGAAATGTGCACCTCACTTCATTTGGCCGGGTTGGCCTAATGACGTTTCCGGGTTAGGAAACAATTTGACAGATCGCTTCCCGTGAGTTTTCTCCCTCTCCCGTTGTCCTCTCTGCCAGGAAGGACGGTGGCTGCACGGGACTGAGGGTACATTTTCTTCGACTTCACTCATAGATGCTGATGGCCTGGACATCCCCCACCGCCTAGCCAAAACTGGCGGTAATCCACTGCCGGAAGTGGACCTGTCCAAGAGGGGCCCGTTTTTAGCCTCACTCGACACGTCGTTGCTCCGGCGACAACGAGTGATCTTTTCATCGAGTGAGTTTACACCATCCCACCACTTGAGGTAACGGAGGCTAAGGACTGAAATACATACATATGGTTAGCTGCAGTAGCGCTTGACCTAATTTTGCTAGCCTTTTCTCCCAGTGCAGCGCGTTTCCTAATGATATAGGTCTTTGTGCTCATTAGATCACGAGCTAGGTAACCACTCCACCACTCGGTAGACGTCGCATAGTGAACTTGAGCAACTTGAGCTTGTTCTGAGCGCCACTTCCGCGTGATATCCAAACGCTATCGTGAACATATTTGAGTTCTGAACATGGCTGCTGTCACTTGGTCTTCATCGTCCGTCCTTTCTGGGGCTGATGCTGGAATAAACACCACATTTCCATTTGGTTAGTTTACGCATGGTTTCTACTCGACGAGGATCGAAGTCTCGGCCACCAGAGGGGCATGCATGAGCAAAAACATCCGATCTTTCTTCTATTCCTGTCGCTAGCTCATGATGTATAAAAAGAGTGCATAATGACAGGAGGATAAAGCATTTGCCGTTGATCAATCCCTTTTTGGGATGCGGCACGCATTCTACTTCCATTTGTACATTCGTAGTGGCGTTTGAATGCGATGTGGCCTATACAATGACTTGCGGGGCCAGCCGATGTACAAGTCAGTGTTTTTATCCTCCCAGACAAGTCTGGTACCAATTAACCGACCCCGGAGGGATGGAAGGCTTGGTTGGCCCGGGCGACTCACGACCCAGGATTTGATCCCCGGACCGCTCGCGTGGTAAGCGTGCCACTTGCCACTACACCACTTCCGCCCCGGCGGAAGTGGTGTAGTGGCAAGTGGCACGCTTACCACGCGAGCGGTCCGGGGATCAAATCCTGGGTCGTGAGTCGCCCGGGCCAACCAAGCCTTCCATCCCTCCGGGGTCGGTTAATTGGTACCAGACTTGTCTGGGAGGATAAAAACACTGACTTGTACATCGGCTGGCCCCCGCAAGTCATTGTATAGGCCACATCGCATTCAAACGCCACTACGAATGTACAAGAGTGTGCTTGAAGAACAGAAAAGTGAGTATGAATCACATGTGCTGTTACTCAGTACTGCTGTGTTCTAAATAATCCATGAACACTAATCTCCATCCCTATTGGAGATTACGAGCCGTATGCTATTCTTTCGAGAGAGGGATAGTTTCTGCTTTGCAAAAGATCCCCGAAACTTCTGCTTCTGTTCAGGGAAGACTCCCAAATGCTGTTCATCCGAAGTCCATTGGGGATAAAAGACGCACAGATTAGTATTCGCAAAATTTAAACGATCTTTCGGACACGCCTGCGATTACACATGATTGATCGCCGTAACATTATGCCAACATTTGCTACTTGATGAAGAAGCAATATGGAGTTTTGGGTAAAACGAAATGTGCGGAGTGGCCATAAATTACGGTAACAAAAGCGTAGCGCATACAATTTCGAAATTAAACGATGGAATTCTGAGTGCAGCTTCTCCGCATTTGGTTCTTTCACTACGAGTTCGTTCTCTAATTCTACCACTCAAGATTTATTTAGTTTTTACTATTGAAGCCCTTGGCTCTTTATAAAATATTGACTCGCTTGCTTCGTCAGGGTGTCTGGCGGTTTTACGATGCAAAGCAAATCAGGGCCTCCAGGAATCCTTCAACAAACACTATTGCGAAGGCCAATCGACTAGGTGCTAGGATCGATTAAATTTGGTGTGGGAAAGAGGCTTCTATTGCTAGCAGTATTTCGAGAGTAGACGCGAAGCAGCGACGGACTCTAGCACATTCAACAAGTCGTTCGTATCCCGTGTGAGCGATCAGTGCGCTTCGTTGGGAGTAATCATAAGAAGGCTTTCCGTGGCTAAGGCACGCAAGCATGGAACAGCTCAGCTCTTCACTGGGGCAAGTAAACTCAAAAGGAAATGAAGCTGAAGAGAGGCGCTATCTGAATCAGTATTGCCAACCTGCTTCACTGATGAGGCCGTACTCACAGTGGTTCGGACTTCATTACTTACTTAGACTTAGTTCCTCCCGTGCTGTTGAGCACATCGGGCGACGAATTCTTTCCATTGCTGACGATTTTGCGCAAGTATTTCACCTTCGTCCCTAGAAACATCCATGGATCTTTAGATCATTATCGAATGTTCGTCTCCACGTGTTTCTGGGACGGCCTCTTGCTCTTCTGGCTCCTGGGGAATCCAGTACATGGCCCTTCGTGGAATACGATGTTGAGGCATACGTAGAATATGTCCAGCCAGTCGGAGTCTGCGCCGTGCCACAACCACGTGGAGGCTGCTCATACCTGTGCGGCTCAGGACTTCCTGATTAGTGATGTGGGCTGTATACCGTATTTTCATGATTCGGCGAAGGCAACGCTGATGAAAGGCATTTATTTTCTTAACGAGTCCAGCAGTTATTTTCCATGTCTCACTTGCATACAACGCGGTGGAAATAACGATTGATTGGTATAGGCGTATCTTGATGTTGTGTGAAATGGAAGTCATTGCCCATACTGGCTGAAGTCGTTGAAATACAGTTGCTGCTTTTGCTATTCGTATCCGTGCATCTGTTTCTGCATCTCCATCACAAGCAACTACACTTCCAAGATAAGTGAATTTTCCCACAGTCTCCAATTGTTTTGCATCAACATTGATGACCGTTTGCACATCATTGGGGCCAATCTTCATGACTTTCGATTTTTCGGCGCTGATGCGCAAGCCGATCATTGTTGCTTCACTGTTCAGGCTCGTAGTTGCTTCTTGAAGCTCACGTTCTTCTTGCGCAAGAAGCGCAATGTCGTCCGCAAAATCCAAGTCTGACAAGCGTTCCCCGTTAGACCAGCTCAATCCTGTTTCTGTTCGTCTCATCGCTTTTCGCATGATAAAGTCCAGACATATATTGAACAACAATGGAGACAAAATACATCCCTGTCGTACTCCTGTGGTGATTTCAAAGAAGTTTGTGTGGCCATTATTTGTTCTTAGACTTCATTAGGTAGAGCAATAAAAACTTATATCTCAGACATCTCTGACCGTAAGTCTGGAAAAACTAAATTTTTTGCGGTAATCAAACTAAAAATCACTTTACTTTTTACTTTCGTTTCGCAAACCATAAAATAGAAGAGAGAGAATTATCTCGAACTTTTCCTCACTCAAATGGTTCTTGAACCAAGGGAAGAAATAACAACCTCGTTCAACCTTTTTGTAGTACCCGGCACTCGAAGAAATTTGCGGAAGTTCTTGCCAATTAAACTGCCCAGAGATTATTGCATTTGGAAAGTGGCCCACTCAGATTTCCCAAGTCAAATTCTGCTGGTTTACGTTACGAAGAGTGGTGAAGATGAGCACCTGCTGCTGACATCATGGAGACGTCAATGATTCAAGAAACCGCTTCATAATGCTGAACGCACTTGAGGCCGTCTGCCAACACGCCGCCGTTAGCTCCTTTCCTGAAGGACTTCACCCCTCTTTGAAAGCGGATAGTTGTTATTCGAAAACATATGATTTTTCGTTTATCATCCTTGAGATAACATGATATTGTTTTCTACTTCTCTTTTCCTAGTTGTGCAGATTTTTCATGACCGCTATGTTGTTACCGTAATTTCTGGCCACTCTGTAGATTGTAAATGGATACAAGGTTAGTCGTAGGCGGCACAACAGAGCAATACTTCTACACAGCATCAGTAATCACATTTTTGCAGAGAAAGTAGGCTCCGGAGCGGATGAGCCGGTTCACTTGCGCAAGAAGAGGAAGTAGGCTAGTATGATGGAAGATTTTCATGGCCCGAATACTTGTGAATCTGCTCCACGGAGTTCTTTCCGAGTACACTTTAGCCAGTGTTCTATCCAAATCTGGTTAATCTTGTCTTACTTGAAAAGGGATTACTCTGTCTAATTTAACATTCTAGTTAATTCCAAGAGGACCACAACACATTAAACCGCCCATGTTTGGGACTTTTGAAGAATGTGAATGTAAAGCAAAGATAAGCATTAGATCTCACTTATTATAAGGAGCATATTTCATTTTCATTCTAAGGCTAACAGCAAAACCCTATTCACCGCTAAATTGTCAGGATTCAAGAAAAATGCTGGGTGTTTACAGAGTTGTGATAAATATACCAGCTCAGCTTCGCTTTCACGTGCACCAGTGATGGACTTCTGAAACTGGAGCGTCTGCGGAACCGTAGGTCGTTCGACTAACATCCTACTTACTATAAAGCGCTTCGTCTGTCGTTCTGTCTGTCGTTCTGTATGTCTGTCACGAAATTCCCTAGCTCCTCGGGATCCGCCTGGAGGGACCGGGTCAAAGTGTGGGATGGGTGGGCAAGGTCTCACGAAGTACAAAACACACATCAGCTAAGCGGAGCCCCGCCCACAGTGGGCGTGGCGTGCGTCGAAATGAACTGTACTGACGACCAAGATTTTCAATTCTACAAAACGACCTCGAAACTGGGCCAAAAAGTGGGTAAAGGTGTGCATTGGTAAGTCACATCGAATTAGGGAGACCCACCCCCGGTGGGCGGGGCGTTCTCCAAAAAAGCAGTGCTTTATGAAAAATTTCATAACTCGGTTGGGAGAAAGCCTACAGAGCAGAAAACAAATTGGTGTAGGGGAGCAATGTCTAAGGTGTTTCCAGCATACATGACGTGGGCGGAGGCCGCCCACAATGGGCGGAGCGCGCTCTGAAGTGTACAGCATTTTCTACAAGTCCTCATAATTCGGGCCGGGGAAGTCTTAAGAGCCGGAAAAAGGTGGATAGAGGTGGTGGAGGAGTGGAGGCCAGCTGTCATCGGTGGGCGGGGCTTGACCAAAGTGGGCGGAGTTTGCGACGAAAATTCATAACTCGGCTCCAAGAAGTCCCGGAGGCCGGGAAAAAGGTGGATAGAGGTGGGTGGAGGAGTGGAGGCCAGCTGTCATCGGTGGGCGGGGCTTGACCAAAGTGGGCGGAGTTTGCCAAAAGTGTCGTAATTCGGTTCCAAGAAGTCCTAGAGACCGGGGAAAACGGGGTTAGAGGTCGGCGAAAGGAAGGGGCCAAATGCTATTGGTGGGCGGGGCGGAGTTTGCCACGAGATTTATTGTCCGGAAGCAGTCCGGAGACCGGAAAAAGAGGATAATGGTTGACGAAGAAAAAGAGGTTGAAAGCCGTCGATGATGGAGCGGATAGAATTTAGCTGAGAATTCAGATATTCGTGGTGTATCAAGCCAAATTTGAAAATTTTCGTCGCACCATCAAAATTCGCCGCAGATCTGTGTTGTGCGCGCAATGCGTGCGGCGCCAACTGGTATCCAATACTGAGATGCTTTGTGGAGTAGATCAGCAGATGTTCCATAGGTCCTCCAGTTTCACTGAAGCCTACTATGTGATATGCGCAATAGCGGGCGAAGCAATACTAGTATAGCTATATCCGCTCAGGTATTAAGTGGCAGCAAATATTTAACAGTACATTGCACCCGAAGTCAGCGGTAAAGGCGAAATGCACTATATGTGGTAAACATGTTGCGCATGAATTTGTATACTGCAAAGATGCACGCATGGACTAGTTGTACCTCTACCGCACGTTTTTATCCAAATATCACAGTAATGACCCGCTTTCATAAAATGAGCTTGGTAAATATTTCTTCCAGAGTTGTACATACTCTGATGGATCCATACAACTAATTTGACGGGAAGAGCGATTTCATAGTGACGGGCTGCAAGTAAATCAGAAAAGAGAGCACTCTCGAGAACGAGTCGGAGCAAGAATCGGATGTAAGTTTGTTCAGAATTGAATACGGCTCCTACTTTTCACGGAATGTTCTATTCATAAGTACTGCTAGACCGCGGACCGATGATCACTCGCATCTCATGCAGACATCAACGACGTCGTCGATACTCTGCGGCATAACCTTCTGCACGCTTGAAAGAAGCGCAGATCCTAAGATAGTATACTGCTCAGCGATAGTATGCTCCAGCAAGAACAGTGCGCGCCGCGGCAAATACTCTAACCTTTGTGGATGCCTCCCCTATCTTTAAAAGAGGAGTCTCCGAAGCTTGTTCGACATGGTCTCTCGTCGAGAGCGCCTAAGGGAGCAATAGCATACGATTCGGAGATGCATCCCCTTACTCGAAAGAATAGCACACGGCCCTATATAGGATTCAAACTAAAATTCGCACCTTTTTCTTGGGTTTAGCCTTCTTGGTGCAAATTGTAATCAGAAACTAGAATCACATTCAATTGTGTGTAGAAGATGAAACAAGTCTTCAAAATGTATCGAACCTGGGTGAAGAGAGCACTCAACCATAGGTAATGTACTGAGAAGCGGCTTGAAACTACACACTGCCACATTTTGAGTAGACTAGCTAAAAATGAACCGCTCTCGGTGAAGTTGTCTTTTGGGAAACCATAAAAACACAAGTTTATCAGACTTCGTTGTATATAATTTTACCCGATTTGTTAGCAGGGATGGTTTTGGGTTTCTCGAAATCCGAGTTGGGGTAGGGGTGTTAGCGGAAGTGACGTGATAGACTGCATGCACTTGATAGAAGTTGCGTGGATAAGCTGTTGCCAGCATGCTTTGCTGATATCCAGCGATGTATGTTGGAAGCAGCTTATCCACATAATTCTATCAAGTGCACGTCACTTCCGGTGACACGCCTACCCCAACTCTCGTATATCGACTGTAGTTTTACGCTCAAATTCGCCTTACTACACGCAGAGACCACTCATCCGGCGCTCGGTTATGCAGCACTACTCATTCGCCATGCTCATTGACCGATCACCCCACTCCTTTCTATCGCTTTGAACCCTCAAACCAACATACACGAGGCAACTAATTAAACCATCCGTTCCAAAGTGCATGATCGATCAGAGAATTAGACACTTGCAACTAATTTTTTCCTGTCTCGATTCTGCAGGAATAGCCATCGAGGTGAGTCAGGCCATTCACGGCAGGCAACATCATTTATTATAGTTCGTATTAATGATACTCGCATCCAAGGAGTATGTGACGATGTCTTGTTCACACTAATGTAACCAATTGTCGTCCAGCATCACATGAATTAAAGCCTCATTAGGCGGGTAGGCGTGTCACCGGAAGTGACGTGCACTCGATAGACAGCTATGCGGATAAGCTGGGGCTCTCCTGAACATACGCTAACCGCTAACTTTGTGTTCTGGATATATATATGCCTCCGCTTCAGAAATTGAGACGGTTATTTATGCGAAGATTCGATGAAGTGAGTTTCGGTAAGCACTTCGGCAGCGTCAGAGACTCAACGCACGCGGACGCGTCAATCGAAGTTATTACGTCAAAAGAATTACGAGGGAAAACAACGCAAACTGGGAAGGTCATCAAAACAGAATATTTAACGGCTAAAAGTCAATAAATAAGTCTCAGTCGACTCTGTCGACACGTACCAAATCCTTTCACCCTCATCGCCTCAGCGCCCCTTCGCATCTTCGCCTCGCACGGATCGTCCTGGAAGACAGGCCAGACGCTATTCGCATGAGAAGCGCTATAGGCGGGAAGTCCAGGCTTCAACCGATGTGCGCTCACTTCATTTGATAGAATCGCTTAGTCGCTTCCTCGCATCTTCGCATAATAACCGAAGTCTCAGACTATGAACGGGCCTAAGTGAAGTTGCGATAAGTACGCGATGAAGTGGAGCACTTTTGATCAAGCGCACTGCACTTCTGCCTACCTCACACTTCTGTCTCGCACCTAAACAGTGTGCCGGGAGTGACCTCGCTTACTTGGCTTGCTCGCTTGCAGTGCCCGGATCATTAACAATTCCACACTCGGAAACTAATTAAGAAAAGTTTCAATGAGACTTGAATGTATATCAAAAATCTATTTCGTTCAGCGAGGTTTTGGCTGTAAATATGTACATTAGCAAATCAAGTAGAAAAGCGCGGAAGTTCTCATTCTAGATGTATGTGTTTTGCTGGCATCCTTTTTTAGTTCCCGTATTGAGGATGTGCTTTCTCACGAAGACTGGTTAGATATTGATTCTGCCACACGTTCCAGAACTTGTCCGTGATCTTGCATGATGTTTCTAGAGCTGTTGTCGCCTGGTGTTTCGTTTGTAATGCCAACCTTTGCTCAGGTGGGTGAAGTCCGTATCTTGATCTTCCCTCATTGTTAGTGACATGGGATACGATAGACAGATGTCTCTTTGGAGAAAATCTATTGGACGTACAATTTGGTTCCTGTCGAGATCTGTAGTTTCGTATGTCAGGGGCGGGCCCGGGCACGAGGCCCACACGTGCTCGTCTTGAGTTGAGGATAGCCTCTATTTCGACCAGCACCGTAGATAACTCTTCAAACGATACTAATGACCTGCCAATGGTTTTGTATAACGAGTACTTGATCGACTTGATCATCCTTTCATAAAACCCTCCTTGCCAGGGGGCATAGGGAGTTATATGCCTCCAATCGATTCCTCTATTGCTCAGTTCCTTACTAATCGACGGGTCATTTTGTGCTGTCTGAAGACTTTCCTGGAGTATCTTCCTCTCCTAATAAAAAGGTAGGGGCATTGTCGCTTGTAATGGTTCGAGGAATACCCAGCATTTGCCAAAACAAATGCTATCTCTCTGATATTCGACAAAACTCTCCGGAATCTTAATCCACTCCAGGGTGCTAGCAGTTCTTACCATGGCACTGGTGATTATTGATACCGTAGCCTTTTCCGTTGGGGTTCATCATTGGCGCACTATTGACAGGGGTCCAAAGTAGTTCCAAACCTACATGCTCAAAAGGCCTAGATCTCACTACCCGCTCCTTAGGCAAATATCCCTGAGGTGGGTATCTGTATGGGAGGTTGTTGTACCGCTGACATTTCACGCAAGTACGAATCAGTCTCTGTACTTGCGATCGTAGCTGTGGGATCCAGAATTGCTGTCTGACAAGGCTCACGGTGTGGTTGATACCGGTGTGGCCTTGTTTGATGAGTCTCTCGAATGATTATATCGGCCAGGGCTGTCTTCTGCAGAATGAGGATGTGGCATGCTTTTGCCGGAAATTTCCAGTTGATGACCGACCCAGGCGTCCGTAGCAGCGTAGTATACCCTCTTCGTCTTCGCATATGTTAAGGTCTTTCAGGGCTTTCACGACGTTATGGGTGACGTTCAGTTTCTGGTGAGCCTTTATGATAGCCTTTCCTGCGAATTCGATTTCTGTTCCACAGAGGGAAGAGGAGTATATATTTGAAGGGATATCCGGTATTGAGATGCTAATCTTGTTGATTTTCCTTCTGTTGGTTGCTGCTACAGTCAATCTAATGAAGCGAACCCGTGCCATGTGCAAGAAATTCGTTCCTCGCTCGACGGCCGGTGAGACGTACGCACTTCGCTCTGGAGGGGAAGGAGCATTCAGAGGTTCATACACTGATGGCCCACTATTCTCTGTAGCTGCAAGTACTTCGGTCCTATCCCTGTAAGCGTTTCCTTGATCATCAACGCAATATCCAAACTTTGAATTCCGTTCATCAGCCCAATATTCAAACGTTGTATTCCGTATAGGCCACAGGGATTTATGCTCTTGCAGCCAGGTCGGTCCTGTCCACCAGTGATGTTGGTCGAACTCGTCTTTCGTCAGCCCTCGTGTGCCGCAGTCCGCCGGATTTTCTCCGGATACGACGTGTCCAAATCTTGTAATGCAGTGTTCGTCCTGCCAAGTGACCGATGATTTTTCTCAATTCGATCAGCCTATTGTATACAAAGACTCCAAATTCTCGACTGGGTGAGCCTTTAACCCAACATAGCGCTATCTTCCGGAATCGACTGCAGGAGTGTAGAGCGTCTCCAATATCCTAGTGACAGGCTTTGATGTGCATCACTAGTGGCGATGGCCAAGTCCGGCGCAGCCAACGATCCGATCGCTTCATTTCAAGCTTCGGGATCGCTGCTTTTCCACGAATTGAGGGTAGTTTCGATTTTGCCATCAAAAGGTGCGCTCCCCCATGGTGTTTCAGGTAGGCGCAGGCGGTCATTCCGGTAGTGCTGGCGTCCGCGAACATAACCAGAGTCACATGGGCCCTTTTCGGCACTAAGAACCTTGGGATAGGCTTATGGAACCCTCTCAACTCGCTACAGATTTTGATCCACTCATCCTCTTTTTCTTTGGGTAGACGAGTGTCCCAATCATAGGTGATCTTTCCAAAGGCGCTCTGCAGAACGTTACGCTTGTATCGCGCCGTCATGAAAGAAAGGAGTGTACGGCAGCTGGATTGACGGTCGGTAAACGGCGTAGTAGCGCCTGGGACGGTAGCAAACCTTCATTAATTCAGACTTAACGTGTCGAGATTAGCTCAGACTAAAGTCAGTTTAGATAACAGGTTCAGAGCGCTTCTCAACACATTAAGTCTTGTTTAACCTACAGTTAGATCATAACCAAAAAAACCATTTTAATTAGTAGTTAGAGAGTTAACTTGTAAACCTAATTCGTAATTAGGCAGAGAAAAGAAATAGTGTGAGGTCGAGGAGGCGCAGACGCCACGTTGACCCACGAGTAAAAAGTACTCCGAAGGACTTTTTACTGGAGGGTCATACGTGTCAGACGTGGTGACTGCGCCTCTTCAATCCGCGTGCTCTTTTTTCGAAGTTATTCAATCCCGTGCTCTTTTTTCTTCTCTGACCAGCTCAACCTGTTAGGAATCAAAGAATGCAGCTGCGATCCATAATCTTCAGGTACTTTTGCAACCTTTTTTTTTTATTTATTCGTTTCCTGATATTTTGTCGTCTGAAATCTAAAGTAGGAAGCTCTTGCTTGATCTGGGCTGGATCGCACTCTCCATTCTTTATTCTTTGCTTAGAATCTCCGATCGTTACTTCTGATTGCGAGTTAAGGGTACTTTGCTACCGTCCCTGGTTATTTGTGCCGCTTATTAATTATCGGAAATTCCTTCATTGGAGCATCCTACTTCGAGCACATCTTTCTTAGAATTCCACTCAATCCCCAGTACCTTGGAGAAGGACTACTCATCTTGTCCATGCTCGGTATTGATTCCATAACTACTGAATTGTTGGAAGCAAACTCTCTCAAATTCATCTTTAGTACTCCGAATATTGATTTCGCGCTCTCACTGTAACAGCTGATAATAGATTCACGTGCATTGTCTTTCCTGTCATTCGCTTACACGCCCGCTTCTCTCGGCTGAATTGGAGTCACATGTCAGAAGGATGTTGTCCACGTACAAATTATCCTTGATTGTCTATGCTACAACTTCTTCTTTGTGCTTGTCCAAATGATAATGAGTTGTTCCTGCTAGAAGGAAAGGTGAAGGTTTAAGTCCGAAGGTGACACGCGGAGAAGCGAAGGCTGTTCGCGTGAATATTTGTGGTGGGGGGGCATGGTGGGCGCCCGGCACGTTTTGTGATGCTCAATGAGGGCCGACAGCAGTCCACCCGCTACCGCTGGCCGTATGACCACCGTGGTTGCGCTTCTGTCCGAATTCGCTTCGTGTCAGAACGCTCGTATACTTGTAGAAACGCCTTTCCCTACGTCTGGCAATCAGGGCTCCAATTCTGCCATTGCCGGGAAGGCGTAACGTCCATTAACGACGGTAGCATAACTGGTATTTCAGTGGACTTGGCGACCACACCCCAGCTCCAACACCTGGTAGGTGTATAAAAGACGTCGTGTCAAGGGAAGGCAATCCTCGTGAGTGAGCAGGAGGCGTGCGCACACACCTAATACTCGAAGTTTCGTCGTAGTTTTGTGTGGAGTTAGGACCTGGCTGATGAGGAAGGTAATGTATCGGCATTGCTTCGTCCGAGCCGTCCTCCACTTGCTCCAGAATGCCTTTATTGAGTTGATCTTCAAATACGTCGTTGTATTGTTCCAGTAATTGACCATTTTTCTTTAACGAGGTCCACACATTAATCAAGCGTTTGTAAGGCTAAAGCTCGGTTATCGGGTAAACTGGGATTCTGCTCCTTCCACGGGAGACGTACATAGTACCCGTCTTGTCGCTGTTCGATGGACTCTTTGAACTGTTTCCACACCAACTTGTCTAGCTCGTTTTGAGCTTCTTTTTCGGGCCCGAGAAACTCTTCTGTCCCGGCTGAGTCCATTGTCCAGAATTGTTCCCATTGCTTCCTTTCCTCTTCTGTTATCTCTGTATTGCTCTCCCTTACAGTGTACACCTTAGCGGAGTTCATTGTCCAATATTGCTCCCATTGTTCTATCTCATTGTCCTTATATTGTGATACTTGGAGAACTTTACCATCTCCAGTATTGGGTTTGCCACAAACCAGGTAACCCAATTTGGTAGGGAGGATATGGAATCCGGAGGGCAATAGAAGCGGTGGTGTATCGCTCAGCACGAATGACCATAGCAGATCACATCCCAGAAGAATGGATGGCTGAATGAACTGTTTCCCATATTGAAGGTTCACTGGTAAATTGAGATTACGGAGGAATTCCTGGTCTTGATTGGAAAGGGATGGGGGCGCGAATGCGTGAGTCAGGATGTCGTATGTAAGCAACTCAAGCGCATGTGGATTTCCTTCTTGATCCCAGATTTCGAGATGAACCTTCTGACAGTTTCGTTCAACTATTTCCTTTGCACCAAAGGTGTTCAATCTGATTTGTCGCTCTTCGAGCACAGGTAGGTGGAGCTGTCGCGCTAGGCCGCTATCTATAAACGAGACTTCAGCTCCGGTATCGAAAAGGACGTCCACTTTAATGAGGGATTTGTTTTCGGGGTCCAATATTGTTGCTTCTCCCGTAGGTAAAGCATGGATGGCGAGAATTCTGCGCATTGAACACGGTCTGTGCTGGAAGGAGTGGCGTTTCCTGTCCAGCATTGTCCATTTCCTGGGTGGTTACCGTATTAGATCGAATGTTACCCTGAAGACCCTTTGGGTTGTCCTTCTTCTTTGGTGTCCCCGCCTTTTTGCCAGATATGGTCCGCTCTTGCACTTGTACCCCTGATGACTGCTGTTTTTGTTTGAAACAGCACGACGTGTGATGTGGACCGTTACACGAGAAACATAAACGACCCTTGCACTGGGTGGAGACATGATGAGGTGATGCACAAATAAGACACAGCTTATTCTGCCTCAAGTATGAGGACCTATCCTGAGGGGTCGTATATTTGGGACACTGATTGGATGCATGGCTCCCTTTGCAATACATACACCTCGCTGTTACTGACAAGTTAGGTCGTTTTTTCCCATAGAAATACTTCCCCTTGGTCACTGGTGGGTTTTGTCCGCGAAAACTTGAAACATTTCCTCCGAAGAAAGAGTCTCATCTATCAATTGGAATAGGTGACTCATGGTGAAAGGCGTCTCCATTGATAGCCCTTGCCTCTTATTTATAACCTTTCTCTTAGTGGAATCCGGAAACTTGGCTAAAACCTTCTTGACTAGCCACGAGCTGTTCACGTCTTCACCCTTATCCTGTAATTGGGTGGTGATGGCTTGAAGTTGTTCCAGTAGCGAGCGTTGATCCTTTATTGATGGAGTGCGTAAGGCGCAACACTCCAATCGATCCACTAATTGGTTCACAAGCGCTTCCTTATTGTTGTACTTTTTATGCAGGCTCGCTACTGCTTTCGGATAATTGTCCTTGGTGACTCTATATTTCATAATCGACTCGCGCGCCTCCCCTTCCAGCGCATCTAGCAAGTAGTTATATTTGACCATTTCCGGAAGATCCTTCGAATGAATATTGTTACTGAAAATCTCCCAAAAATTGTCCCATTCCCATATGTTCCCTGCAAACGTCGGGATTGGGAGCGGCGGTAGTTCAATCGCCTTCGGCTGTGTTTGACTCATCACTGTCGTCGAGAAGGCTTCGGACCCCTGTACTAGGCTTGGTTGCCCTGATCGATCGTTGCCCGAGTCTCTCTGTGATGTCAATGCTTGTCGTCGGGCCTGCAAGAGAATGATATGGTCGAAGGCCGAAGCTAAGGCTTCCTCTGTTTTCGCCGCATATGACTCAAATTCCGCCATTTCATCGTCTTTGATGTCTCCTTGATTGTCCAGAGCTGAGGCCAGGTCGAAAAGTCCTTTTTCCGCCTTATCCATTATTGTTTCTATGGCCTTGATTGCTTCTTCTATTCTGGCGAGGTTGTCCGTCCTTTCTTCTCGTCAAGCGCAAGGTCCTCTAATTTCTCGGCTCGAATTTTATTTACCACACTATCTAACTTCTTGGAGAACCTTGTTAACAAGCGCTTATGGGTTGCTAATTGCGTCGCCCTTATTGGAAAAACTGGCACAGATCAAGATACAAAAGGTCCGTTGCTGAGAAATTCTTCTCTTAAGAATGGAAGAAGAGACGAAAATAGAAGAAGATGAAAACAATAATGAAACCGTTACAGTCCAAATGGATGCGGTAAAGTAAATTCCGATATTGGAAAAAAAATACCGCAGTAGAATTTTGACTACCGTAGTCAAAAACGTCAAACCGACCTGAGTCCGTTATTGTCCGATGCACCAAGAATTGTGGGACAAGAGCTTTTCCTGGATTGGTGTTCCTCTTTCCCTAATGTGCCTTCCTATATGCCACGCGGGTCTAAATGAACGGTACTGAACACAAGTACCACGAATATTTATTATAGAATACGAATAGACTACGCCACGCACTCGTCTGTAGCTTCGCACTCAAGCGCCGTGCTCGAGAGTCGCTCCTTTATTGATGGTGGACGAGGTCCTGTATTGCGAGGAGGGCTCTCCTAGATTGGACGAGGAGTCGACGGCACAGTCCAAGCCTTGATCAGCGAACGGAGGCAAAAAACCATTGCTCACTCAGGCGCGGCTCTTTTATACGGTAGCGGATGACGGCGGCGTGGGCTCGGTATGTAATCATATCCTGTAAGCGCTCAAGATCAGCCAGAAGATAACAAATATGAAAATGAATTATTGATTGAATAGAAGTAAAAGATAAAAAATAAGCAAGTAAACTTCCAACCTTTAGTGGCGCTAGCTACATTCACTCATTGGAACAATTAGTCGGGAAAAGCAGATAAAAGCAAAAGTCTACAGTTTCTACCGTATGAATCGTGACATCAACAACTGTGCATTTGAATCGCTGATGGTCGGTGGACTCATTTGGTTACGCTTAAATTTAAGATGCTTTCTAGCAAAAAAGACGATAATGTTATGTAAAAACTAAGTATAAAGAAGTTTTTGAAGAGGGAAACCCTTCATTGGAACAATTTCTTGCAAAACGATGCAAGTGTACCAGAATACAGCAGAACATCCGAATAGTAGTAGAAATCAGCGAATATAAATCAGCTGTTCGCTGCGACAACTATCAAGTTTGTGTAGTCCGCAATCACGTCTATGGCCCCGCCCACCGTGTGTGTCGGGTATGGTGGACTGTAGGTCCACAAGTCGGCAAGTGCTATTCGTCTCTTTAGGAAACCCGCAGGAAATTTTATGTTCAGTCTCAGGCGAGGTGAGCCGTTTGGACGGAGCGAGCACCAGGAGTCAGCGTAAATTATAGTGTTCCTGCTGCAGTCACGTACAATGCGCGACGCATTGACGCGCTGAAACGTGTGCTCGCGCCTCCACTTCTCGTTTTCTCTGCGCTCTCTCAATAGAGAGAGAACGCTTCGAGCAAACTCGCCAACTATACTGAGATGCAGGATGACTCGCATGTTCATTCTCTGCGAGGCCGACGCTGCGACGCTCATCCATTTTTGGATTGCTTCCCCTTTACAGCAGGGTAGTCTCATTGTTAGCATAACACGATTGTTGCTGCAGAAAGCACGTTGTACGTGACTGCGGCAGGGACACTATAATTCACGCTGACTCCTGGGTGCTCGCTCTGTCCAAACGGCTTACCTCGTCTCGGGCCTACATAAAGACTACGAACAATTAACCTATTATCGATACTGCTACCGAACCGCAAATTTCGGTAGCAGTATCGATAATATTCTCATGATAAAGATGGATAGCAACCAGCATATATCGTTAGCCATTAGTGTTGCTTGTTAGCGAACACCACAAAATTGTGAAGAACTATTTCTTCTTCCAAAGAAAATTATCCAAGCACAGCGACAAATTTCAAATATTCCAAACATTTTCGCAACGACTGACGAAAACGCAGGAAGGGCGGAAACGATGCCGTTCCAAGGTGCTCATCTTCTGGAGCGTCAACCGAATCTGTCACTGCAAAGAAATATTGGCAGAGATGGCTCCTGATCGATTGCGTGGGTTAGGTTTTGAGTTGCCCCTCAAGAGGCCCGTCTTGCGGCGAAGGGACGAGTCGCAGCGCGTGCTGTGCGATATGAGACGTAGTATGGTACACTCTATTTAACCTGACGCCTAACCGCTACAGTATGCGCTGCGACTCGTCCTTTGCCGCGTCTGCGTCTCTTCCTTCGCCGCGCGACGGGCCTCTTGGGAAACACCCTCAGGTCTTGCGATCAGCACGACTTCTGCTAAAACGCCTCCAAAATTTCGACGGGGACGCCTCATATTCTCTTCCAGGTCCGTCCATTAGAGAACAGCAATGTTCGGTTTACTGAATTTGAGGTGTATACCATGAGAAAAAATTTTAAGCTTGATTTTTTTGAATAAATTCTGCCGATGAAACCTAACCCTGGTTCATGATAGGTGGTCTATCGTGGGATTTTTTGGGCGAATCCTGATCAGAAACTTGCAGGCGTGAAACGGTACAAGCAGCCGTGGTTGGCCAGCTTGTGATAGAACTGTGGTTTTATGCGCTCTCTGTCCCAGAGGCAACGTACAAAACACACGAAAGTGTCGCGGTATGCCAAGGAAAGTAACGAGGCAAGGATACGCATATCATGTGTGCATGCATGCATACGGGAGGAACAGTAGTGTAGCGGTTGTGGTCGCGATTTCCACGGGAGACACGCGGGTTCGAATCCCGTCTCATCCGGGTTCTTTGCATTTTTGTAGCCTAACAATATTCTCGAGCAAATCAGAAGCTAGCTTTCAAAAAGATGCGAGTTTATCGAACAGACCGTTACGACTGTGTGGGGGCGGTGATCTGAAACAGTCACGACACTCAAATGCGATGAGTCTGTTGTTGTGCGATAGTGGTGTAGCGGAATCGTTGCGACTTCATACTATACACATCCGGGTTCGAGTCTCGCCTGATCCGAGTCTTCTGCAGTTTTGTAGGCTGGCAATCTCTGGGGCAATATAACTGTTCTTGCATCAAAAAAACGTAGTACCGAAAAATCGCTCCCAAACCTGTCAACTATCTAGAAAACCGGAACGTTTCTGCAGGCGCAACCTATAACAACAGAGCTAGCCGTCGAAAAGAAGTGTTCTAGTGGAGCAGTGGTATGAAGGGCGGCTCTCGTCGGCAAAATGGTGGTATCGCTTCCGCCTAGTGCGCATTTTTGCTTACCAACAATCACTATTTGTCTGAGTTCTCTTGCGTCAAGATTTGCCATTCCTTACCAGCTCTGAATACGTTTCAGCTGTGAATGGGCTCAGATGAAGAGGCCGTGCGCTCAAGGTTCGCATGTGTGGGCATTTAGCGCTACAAGGTGTGGTGCGTTAAGCCAGTTCTCCAAAGAACTGGGTCAAAGCAAGAGCGAGGTGTGGCTCAGCAGCCCGAGGGAAGTGCACGTACCGGTGTGTGGCCGGTCGGATGAAATAGGACGGTGTGACATAAAGTAAGAACTATTCCATCGTCCATCAGATTTCTGATCCTGTAGAATTCAAGGCTTCTAATGGGATTCTTTTTGGCTAGAAGTCGGTTTTCGCGTACGAGGCCATTTCGCCACCGGAGAAGTCTCAATCATTTCTGTCATGCAATCGGTATCGATTCGATTGATATGGTGATTTCTGCAACCGTATCGACCGTCTCGATGACGAGGAGGTAACTATTGCTATGTGTCCTGCATGGGAATTTTTTAGGGTGAATCAGCGAAATTCACAATCGTGGCAAAAGACGGAGCACGGGCTGGATCCGATCCCGGGACCGCACGCATACGGTCAGCCCCACCTCGCATTCGACCATCCGTCTCCACACCTAGAAGTGTTTTGAGCGGCGAGATGAACCCATGTGCCTTGTGATTCTCATGACCCAGTGATTGCTTTGCCATCTCAGCTTCCTGCAATAACTGATTCACGTCTGCTCTTGACGCCATTTTTTATCACTATGACCCGTCGCAAATAAACACCCTGAAATTCGATTTTTAGGAGATACTGGGCCGATGAGATGACTCGCCAGGCCCATGTCATTGCCATCTCCTTATGAGCACCCATATTCGATCACATCCGGGATCATCCATTTGGCTTATGATTCATTTGGCTGATCCGAGATCCATTTGGGTGCGAAACCCTGCCTCGCGGGACCCATCGGTCCCAATGGGAACCATTTTGGTTCCCATTGGGACCGGTGTCCCGCGAGTCAGGGTGTCGCACCCAAATGGCCCGCAAGATGTTACGTATTTCATGCTGGCCAAGAATGTTGGTAAACATACCTAAATATAGAGCGTCAAAAACTCATTAGGTGGTACAAGTCACAATTTCGTAAGGTCACTAAGCCCCATCCCCTTCCGGCCAGACAGAGCAAGAAGTTTTTTTTGAGTTTTTTTCAGGCGTCCAAGCCAGGAAGAATGCGATGCATCAATATCTCCGAGATAGAAAATAGAGGCGGGAGCCCGTGCATTAGTTATAGATGTTGGTCGGTAGTTAAATCATCGTGGGTGCTAAACAGCCGGTGCAGCACCCGAACGAGTTGATCAGTCAACAGCAAGGTTGGGAGATCTTTAGAAGGGCTGAAACGCCATGGAGCATGTGTGGGGTAGCCATCGTGCTGCTGCCCCCGTGGGACCGCTTGGCCGGTTGGCCGAGAGTAATGCGCGGCCGTTCGCCTTCGTGTGGCCTTGGATCGACTTCGACTACAACGGACTTTGACCACAATTGCATGCTTCGCCAAAGTGCGACCCCATTGACTCGCGGGACACGGCTGTGGTCATAGGATACGAAGTTTCTCACTGGGACCGGTTAAGTCCCGCGAGGCAGGGTTTCGCACCCAAATGGATCTCGAATTTGAATCGGATATGGGTGCCCACTCGTACGAGCGACACCACATCCGAAACACAATCCTGCCAAACCCGGTAACCCGGTATTTTTGGTCGAAAAGCCCTAAATTTTGAGAGTGGCTTCAGCAGGACCCGTGGTCGGTCCTCCGGAGCACCACAGTTCTGTTCGGCTCAATATCCGATCTCAGCAAAATTCATCATTTGCCTTCCGAGTAGAATATTGTAACATTTACATAAGCGGTTTATATTACAGTAGCGCTAGCACCGGCTGAGTCGAAGTGGTCTGATGGCGCAGTGGCAAAATGGGCATATCTCACCTAGGAAGAGATGGGATCGCAATCGCCGCTCGACTGGTTTTTGCCTATCAACAATCACATATCAGTCTGGGTCTCTTGTTTAAGAGTTTGCCCAATCTTACCCACCCGAGGTACGTTTCAGTTGTGAGTGGGCTCATTTGGGAAAGCAGTGCGTTTAAGTGGATCCGAGAGCGATTGTGCGCTCCAACGATCTTTGGTGACAGCACGGCTGCGCATGGCCATCTACGGCTAGGCTGAAACCGTGTCCAGATGTGGCACATGAGGCCAAGCGTGGTGTGGTGCTGCTTCATTCGGTGTCTTCCAGTGAGGAATGGATTTTTGTACCGGTATCACCCGATGTCAAAAACGAGATTAATCGGGATAGCTAATGTGTGATAGGCAATTTTCTCGCGAAGGAAACGAAAAATCGGCGCTGAAATTTTGCAAAAAACTTGCGCTGCTTGGAACCGATCCCAATGCCATGCAATTGCGAGCAGACACACATGCATTCGGCCATTCGCTTCCACAGTAGCAGCTGGTTTTGAGGTATTTCAGGCACCTGCCTTGCGATTCTCTTTGTTCCGAATGTTTTCTCTAATGGAATAATCATTTTGAGGATATCGAGCTACGCTGGAGATCCACCACGGCCCCGTTGGAGCACTTATCAAAAATCCGGCTTTTTCTCGAATATTCGATAATAATTTAAGCCGGCAAACCCAGCGGTGGGCTGAGTTCACTTGAGGACCAACATCCCTGTCATCAGGACCAACAGGGATATTAGTCCCGATGTGGACACTGTTAATCTCGGATGTGATGGCAGCTTTTGGGCGGGATCGATCCACATTCGAGATCCATTTGGGTGCGAAACCCTGCCTCGCGGGACTTAACCGGTCCCAGTGGAACCATTTTGGTTCCACAGGGTCCGGTGTCCCGCGAGTCAGGGTGTCGCACCCAAATGGCCCGCAAGATGTTACGTATTTCATGCTGGCCAAAAATGTTGGAAGTAGCACACCCAAATACAGAACGTCAACGAACTCATCAAAAGGCACATATCGCAATTCTAAACGGCTATTCCTGCCATACCATCCACTTCTGGCCATCTATCTGGCTAGAAGGGGATGGAAGGGCGCTCCATTGAAAGAGGTGTACCAAGTTCACCACTCCAGCAACGTCTTTGGGCCGTATTGGTACGCGATAACCTTCTCCATCGGTATCGATTCAGTGCTGCAAAGCCGTCACCGATTTCTAGCGCAGCGGTCGGGGTGACTTTGATTGAATGGTCGGTCACTCTGGCGGTCGGGCCTGCCTCAATGGCCGGTCCCAGTACGAAAATGGGCACCATATACAAGAGTCAACCTGCATACCTTCCATGGCACCTTAACTCTACTAAGGCTATCCCATCCATGCTCTCGATAAACGGGTACTGACTATGCTGATAAACTCATTCAGGATGCTACACCATCACCTCAGCACCCGCGATGATCACAGTGCCGACCAACGTCGATAACTGATGAACGGATCCTGCCTCTATTTTTTCCGGGGCTATCGATGCACCGCATATCCCCCTCACTAAGAAATCTGGAAAAACCACACTGCTCACGCTTTACGCTTCGCCTGGCTAGAAAGATCCAGGGAGGAGGAATGGCCGTTTGAAAATGTGATGTGTACCATCTGATAAGTTTTTTGACGTTCTATATTTACTTATGTTTACCAATGTTTTCGGCCAGCATGAAATACGTAACATCTTGCGGGCCATTTGGGTGCGACACCCTGACTCGCGGGACACCGGACCCTGTGGAACCAAAATGGTTCCACTGGGACCGGTTAAGTCCCGCGAGGCAGGGTTTCGCACCCAAATGGATCTCGAATTTGAATCGGATATGGGTGCCCACTAGTACGAGCGAAACCACATCCGAAACACAATCCTGCCAAACCCGGTAACCCGGTATTTTTGGTCGAAAAGCCCTAAATTTTGAGAGTGGCTTCAGCAGGACCCGTGGTCGGTCCCGGAGCACCACAGTTCTGTTCGGCTCAATATCCGATCTCAGCAAAATTCATCATTTGCCTTCCGAGTAGAATATTGTAACATTTACATAAGCGGTTTGTAGCGCTAGCACTGGCTGAACGCAAGTGGTCTGATGGCGCAGTGGCAAAATGGGCACATCTCACCTAGGAAGAGATGGGATCGCAATCGCCGCTCGACTGGTTTTTGCCTATCAACAATCACATATCAGTCTGGGTCTCTTGTTTAAGAGTTTGCCCAATCTTACCCACCCGAGGTACGTTTCAGTTGTGAGTGGGCTCATTCAGAAAAGCAGTGCGTTTGAGTGGATCCGAGAGCGATTGTGCGCTCCAACGGTCTTTGGTGACTGCTTACCCACGGCTGGGCGCGGTCGTCGTACGGCTAGGCTGAAACCGTGTCTAGATGTGGTACACGAAGCCAAGCGCAGTGTGGTGCATTGGGTGTCTTCCAGTGGGGTTTTTTGTACCGGTATCGGCCGATGTCAAAAACGAGATTGATCGGGATAGCTAATGTGTGAGAGGCGATTTTCTCGCGAAGGAAACGTAGAATCGGGGCCGAAATTTTGCAAAAACATTGCGCTGCTTGGAACCGATCCCAATGCCATGCAATTGCGACACACATGCATTCGGCCATTCGCCTCCATAACAGCAGCTGGTTTTGAGGGATTTCAGGCACCTGCCTTGCGATTCTCTTTGTTCCGAATGTTTTTTCAACGAATAATCATTTTGAGGATATCGAGGTACGCTGGAGATCCACCACGGGTCACGTTGGAGTACTTATCAAAATTCCGGCTTTTTCTGGAATATTTGAAAATAATTTGAGCCGGCAAACCCAGCGGTGCGCTGAGTTCACATGAGGACCAACCAGCATCCTTGTCATCAGGACCAACAGGGATATTTGTCCCGATGTGGACACTGTTAATCTCGGATGTGATGGCAGCTCTTGGGCGGGATCGATCCACATTCGAGATCCATTTGGGTGCGACACCCAGACTCGCGGGACACCGGCCCCAATGGGAACCAAAATGTCCCTTCTTACCAAAAGGGTGTCGCAGGGTGTCGCACCCAAATGCGCCGCAAGATGTTACGTACTTTATGCTGGCCAAAAATGTTGTAAGTAGCATACCCAAATACAGAACGTTAACGAACTCATCAGAAGGAACACATGGAGGGATATTTCTATAATATTTTGTCGAACGACTTCAATCGACTGCGGCAGCACGCGCCTGTTAGAGCTCGCTGATGAGTCATGAGCAAAGCGTCACTTTTCTTCGGCCACACTGTATGAGCGCAAGAAAGGGGAATTAAGGAAATGCGAAAATTTTTACTCGGAAGGGATCGATCCACTAGTCATTGTTTAAACATATACACTGGCGATCCCAGAGCCGTTCAAAAAAAATGATCCTCAGTTTTGAGCTCCGCGCATGGATCCCTGTAACATGAAACAATTTGAAAAAATGCTCCACGTTCTGAAAGGCTTTCCTGATGAGCCTAAGCCTGAGCCTTAGCTTAAGCGTGATCCCAGGTCTGCCACCAACCTCCACGACTTGAGAAAATTACTATGATTGACTCGATGTGCAAATATAATCCAAGCTAATTATTTTTGATGGGTAACTAGAAATGCAAATACAAGTTCTCGCCTGGTGTCTCTGCTAGTCATAAAGATTAAAAGAACGATTTATTGGAATCGTATAATGTCATGATAATCATACGTATTATAATATTATCACATGCGTTACATTATCATAAATCTCATCACAGACGGCCAACCGCTGTTCGGGCCATCGCGGTCCTCGCGTCTCCCTCGCTGTCATTTGGTGTTGAACGAACGACTGGCGAAGGCCCTTCCGGAGCAGTTCGAGCGCGCCATAAAAATTTCTTTCCGGCGTCAGCTGGTGAGGCCGCCTTCTTTAGATTGTCTCGAGACTCTCGCCGTCGCGGTAGGAACTGTTTAACTGGTTGATTCCGATTACCAGCAGGCAATTCACCTATTCCTGTTCGTACAGATGGTGGCCCCTGCAAGAGAACGCTTTAGAAACAGTTCTTAGCTGCTGCTTGCAATTGTGGAGCATAAGAAAGCGAAACGGAACCAAAAAGATCTATGAGAAGGGTGTAACCACTACCGCCAAGTTCGCAGACAAATCTTACTAACTTTACTTCGCAACTACCGAGTGGCAAAGAAATCTCTTATTTTTGCACGGTTTATAAGCTGGTGTAGGTTTTGATGTGAGTCTCATTCTCTTCTCTTTTTATACATTTGACTCTGCACCTGCTCGAGACAGAAGAACGCCATCACCCATTCTCGACGAGTGATATGAATTCGGAACTATTCAGTAGGATTGCTAGCACGTTGAGGACAGGCTGACGCGCAAGCGCGTCAGAACTATAATGTCATTTTTATTGTGCTTGCGCTCCTTCTTCTCGAGTTTTTTTGCATTCATTCTATAGATAATACATTAGCATAACTATAAACCACATGGCAGCCAGAGTGGTCAAATATCCCTTGATTTAGCAAAGATTTTCTGAACGCACAAAACTTTCATTTCAATTCTTTCCTAGTATTCCTTTCACTGTCGTAAACATTCATATGAAAGATTGTAGAAGCAGTTAATACAAAACTCTGTGAGTTTCAAGATATTTGTATTTGATGGAAGAACTTAGATATAAATGCTTTTAACTTCATTCGCAGCGAAAGTGATGTTTTTTGCTTCTTCGTGGTCATTATGCGTTCTTCTAAACAAAAATCTACTGCCATTTATACAGTTTAGCTATAGTTAACCTTTGTGCTTTCATTCTCAAAGTGTGAGGAGCTGATTATGACTCAAGGCATGTGGGATCCTAACTCTATATTTTCGGATCTTTGCTAGTCTTCGGAGATGCCTCAGTGCTGTCACCTGTCACCCCGTCGCATCAGAATTGCTCTGGCAAACGATCAATAGTCCATCCAGATCCACTTTTAACACGTTGACGACAACGCGCGTTTTGGGTTTTTGCACCGCGTGGGACCACGGCGATTTTGCAGGCGCCGCCGCCTCACATCAAATCCGTGAATTTTGAGCTTAAAATACCCAAAACTCGGATGCAACAAAATGTTTAGAATGATATTCGATGTGTCAAACTTATCAGAAGGGACACAACTGTAAAAAATCGATCGAATTGACGTTTTCTGGCGATGAAAGGCAAGTTTCAGTTGCTTTTGCTGCAGTGAACCTCAAAATTATTTTTGACGCGGTTGCTCCACTAAAAACATATGTCTTGCTATATGTGTGGGTCTGTACTTACTTCTACTGCTCTTTTTTATGACCAAGATTATCAGAATATAAAGGAAACTAGGAATGAACACAATTGGGAAATTCGTAGGGCTTAGAAAACCTTCGCTAAAAAGGAGCATATTCAACCATTCAATGAACCTCGCCGTGTCTAGTCATATTATGGTGTAGTCTATAGAATAGATGCAAAAAAATTAGAAAAGAAGTAGCGCATGCGCGAAAAAAAAATAAATATTTTGTGTGTGCAGCGCATC
>MU868446.1:142492-154000 GCA_036418205.1 Ostertagia ostertagi | reverse complement strand
AACACGTTGACGACAACGCGCGTTTTGGGTTTTTGCGCCGCGTGGGACCACGGCGATTTTGCAGGCGCCGCCGCCTCACATCAAATCAGTAAATCCTTGATTAAACAGCGTCAGGTAGAGCATCGTGATTGCCAGTCACGGGTGGTTGGAGTGTGGATCATCTTCAAATAAAAAAGTCAACGCTGAGCAGAGTGAAGCGCCGGTGCACCGTGAATTGAGAGAGCGTGCCCTCGCCCATCTTCTGGCTAATCCTTGGTGTAGCATGACTTGCGGAACATTCCAAGCAGTACTCGTAAAAATTAAGGGCACGAAGAGCTTTTCGCGAAATCGGTGTAATATCCATAACAAGTAGCGAGACAACGAGCTGGACGGTTGGCTGAAATTGCAAAGGTGGATGCTACGTCAACAAACATGTTGCGGATTTTTCGGAGTTCTCACAAAAATTTTCTAGCATTAAATGTAATTTGTTGCAAGACTTATGGACCAACCTAACAGAATGGTATTCTTCTTATCGCGCATTTAGATCATGAACCTAGTGACTTCGCCGTTTTCGAACTATTCGCTCTTATCAGTCCTTATTAGCTGTTTTCACTTTGTCACCAACTAAATATGTTTTCGTCCCACCCCCTATATCATATCTTGAAACCAACTCCTGACGACCACTGGTGCCCGAGCTATGAATTTCGCGACACTTGCGTTCTAGCGCCTTTTATCAGCTGTTATCACTTTCTGTACCCCACCAAATATGTTCCCGTCCCACCCCCTATATCATATCTTGAAATCAACTCCTGACGACCAGCTGGTACCCGTGCTATGAATTTCCGGTCAAACACACACACCAACAGACACACTTAGCCGATTATTTATAGAACCAGTTTTGCTCCGCCCGCTATCGCGCGCATGTCATAGGCTTCAGTGAAATTGAGCATAGCCGGGCTGTTGTATTGAGTAACATACTGCTTTCAATGGATTTTACTGATGGTATTAAGGAAAGCAGATGATAAAGCAGTAATTTCTCACAGTTTTTCAATACCTATGAATATCCTTCATTTTTTCTAGGACCAACACAGTCTATGGGCTGAATGAGCCTTTGGATACCTAATAGAATTAATTGGGCTGTAACTTCTCATGCCGGTGAGAGTTCAAGAGGTTTGGGCAGATTAGCGGTCGAATGGATCACGACTACATAGCAGAGAATAAATGAGGTATTTCTTATCCCACATCTGGATAAGAACTTCAGTGAATTTGCTTCAACGCTCCTTATCAGCCTCCTATCAGCCGTTATCACTTTCTGGTCCCCATCAAATATGTTCCCGTCCCACCCCTATATCATATCTGCAAAACAACGCCTCAATGCTGCTGGGCCTTGCGCTGTCAATGTCGTGACATTTTCCTTCCAACGCTTCTTATCAGCCCCTATCAGCTGTTATCACTTTCTGGTCCCCATCAAATATGTTCCCGTCCCACCCCTATATCATATCTGCAAAACAACGCCTCAGTGCCACTGGGTCGCGCGCCATGCATTTCGTGACTTCCGCGTTCTAACGTCCCTTATCAGATCTTATCAGTAGTTATCACTTTCTGGACCCGAACATATCCCCTCCCTCCCACCCCCTATACCATATCTTGAAATCAACTCCAGGTGGACTGCTGGTACGCGCGCTATGAATTTCTTGACACACGACCACACGCACACCAACAACCACATCGCGAACACCAGCTACTACAGTCGAACTATTTACACTGGTGTGCAAAACTTAAGGACCGAAGTAACTTTCACATGATATCTCACTGCTAGTTAACCTAGGTGGACCAAATTTGGCACATATATAGAAGTAAATGTTGCGGTACAGTGCAGAGAGTTACTAACAGAAAAGCGCAAAGGGGCGATTGGAAAAGACATTTTTCTGCAAATACCCTGTCTGAAGCGGTCGATAGGTGAGGCTTCTCCAACTCATGGTAGACATTCAAAAGAGAGGAGCTGGTTCTTGATGGGGTGTATGAACACTACGGACTGCAAGGTATGCTCTGCTACGTGTTCCCATACAGGCCGTAAGATTAGTTAAGAGTTCTTGAGGAGAAGTGACCGATTCCTTGGAGACCGCGATTGACAACTGCAGGACTATTGTTGGCACATGGTCATGTGCTACAATAGCTCATCTGAATCCACGCCACACGTGCTCCATAGAATTAGACTGGAGGAAATAAATGGCTTCACCAATTACCGAAAATCCTCACTTTTCAAGAGTTTTCCACCCAGGCTGCTCGATACTCTCGCACACTGCCCTCCATACGATTGAAGCTGAGGGCAAGGGAACCCTTGGAAAGATGCACATGACAGAAGGGTACAACACCACAATCACGTTGATCAGAAAGTGTAACGCGATCATGAGTTGGGGATCAGTACGCCCCGACAACTTTATGCCTCCCCACATCATGTCGCATGCACTACCAAAACAATCATGTTAAACGATGGTCCTGGGTAGATTACACGTTCCTATTTTCCCCATATGCAGGTAAGTCCAGAATCACTACTCACATTCAGTTTGCTCTTGACCGGGAAGAATACGCGATTTTTCAATTCGGTGGTCCATCTCCAATGTCTCGGCTCGTACCAAATGTCCCAGCCGAGGCGTGGATTTCAAATGAATACAGGTATTGTTGATCGATGAGAGAGATCACTCCTAGGCGGTCACTGCGCCACTGTCCGGACTGGGATTACATGCCTTACAATCCTGATAAATGTTTTTGCAACTGCAGCATGTGACTGACGTGGGTCCATTTTTGCCTGTAGCAAAACCTAGCAATCACCTGCTGCTGCGGTTGTTCGTGACCCACAACCTCCTCTTCTTGGGACAGCAGTGGCTGCGGTCCACATTGCTTCTCATGCACAAAAAACAATGCTGTGGTTGACACAAAACTCCTGGACACAACTTCCTTTTTTCAGTTTCCCAATGATTCTTCCTCGCGTAAAGTCACCCTAGTGTTGTCTCTGAGACTTGATGTAATCAAGAACACCACTACATTCCACAGTCACTTCTCCCTGCTTTTCACCCCTCTTGTCCTGCCCCACGATACCCATCGTTCTGGGTGGCCACCCCATTTAGGCTCCAGATTGAAGCCGGATGCAAGACATATGAGGCCCACTTCGGTGCCCATGACTGTAGGGCTTCTAGCATTATGCCCGTACAGTTTCATCCAATTCCATCTAATTGTTAATAAGTTAGGACAATTTATCTATCTGGTCCTTAAGTTTTGCACACCAGTGTATAACTGGACGCATAATTATAGTTCCACATACAAATTCCCCAAAAACTTAGGAATCTGGGGTTGTTTTTGAAAAAGGCTTCAGATAAATTGTGACACATATAAATGCGAATCCGAATCCAGTTTGAGAAAGCAAAATTTTTTATCCTCATTTTTATCAAAAATACCCGCTTTGCCTATGACGCAAAATCATAGTTCCACCTCATGTTTCTCCGCTGCATTTTGCTTTACCCAACTCAAATTCCAGAATTATTACCCATTCAAGTTCCTTAGCTTACAGCAAAGGCAAAACCGCTGTCAGACTTCCGTAAAAAGGAAAAGTCCTAGCAAGAAGAGACGCAGGAATTGTCGAAGTGTCAGATCCCGCTGGAATTAGTCGGAGTGACTTCATAACGAACAATTCCTCGGGAATTCCGGCACCGATGCGCATATACCGAGAGGAATCGTGATTACTATGCGACCGAGACATGGGCCGTATCGTGAGAAATAATACAACTTTATCCAACCACGGAAACCAAAACTTCTACAACAGTTAAATTTCTCAAAGGAGGCGGTTGACGTGTTTCCAACACGCTCGTGACAGTCCATGTCTGGGAAATAAGAAATACACTTTTTGTCAAAAGGAGTCATAGAAAAACGAGCCATTTTTCTTGGAAAGTTTCGCCAAGTCGATTGAATCAGTGACATTCTTTCATTTGTGATTTTGATTTGCGTCTTTTTTTTCTCTATTTTCTCATCATCGTTTTTACTTCGGCTTTCTTTCTGGAACATGTATGGAGAAGAAAAAAGATAAGGAGTATGGTCAGAGGTTCCAAATCATCACAGATAAAAAGTGCCCTAACATTGCTCTACTTCGCGAATTTTTTAAGGAAAATGGCTCGTTCTTCTCTCTGAGTTCACCCCACAAAAAGCGTATTTCTTGCCTTCCAGACATGGACTGTCACGAGCGTGTTGTAAAACACGTGAAAGCTGCTTCCATTGAGACACTAACTTTGAAGAAGTTTTGATTTCCGTACCCGTCTGGATAAAGTCGTATTATTTTCTCACGATACGGCGCTTATCTCGGTCGGATAGTAATCAGGGTTCCTCCCCATCATATCCTGTAGCATCCTTGAGAAATTTGTTCGTTATGAAGTCACCCCGACAAATTCCAGCGTGAGCTGACACTTGACAATTCCTGCGTCTCTTTTGCTAGGATTTCCCTTTTACGGAAGTCTGACAGCGGTTTTGCCTTTGCTATAAGCTAAGGAACTTGAATGGTAATAATTCCAAAATTTGAGTGGGTCAAAGCAAAATGCAGTTAGAGCTAAGGGACATGATGGGTAATAATTTCAAAATTTGATTGGGTAAAAGCAAAATGCAGCGGAGAAACATGAGGTGGAACTATGATTTTGCGTCATAGGCAAAGCGGGTATTTTCGAAAAAATGAGGAAAAAATTGTTGCTTTCTCAAACTGGATTTCCGTGTTAATATTCAGATTCGCGTTTATATGTGTCACAATTTGTCTGTAGAGCCTTTTCCAAAAATCCCCAGATTCAAGTTTTTGGGAAATTTGTAGGTGGAACTATAATTATGCTCCTCGCAGTGCAGTTGGATAGTAGGATTGCATATCTGTGAGCCAAGCCCCAAGTTTTATCTTATTCTGGAACCAACCCAAGCTACTGATGACCGGCTCTCCAAACAATGTCTTTCCGAGTGATCTGCGGGTCACGACGAAGGTATCTACAATAGCAATGAGATCTACCGAATAGCACAAGATGAGTTTTTTCTCGTCAGTCGAGTTGATCTAGTTGTAAGAAGGATTTCCACACTTTTCCATTCTAATCTTACCCACAAAACGTTGTTTTATATTAGGTTGTTGCTTGTTGCTTCTCAAACTGGATTTCCGTGTTAATATTCAGATTCGCGTTTATATGTGTCACAATTTGTCTGTAGAGCCTTTTTCCGAAAACATCCCCAGATTCAAGTTTTTGGGAAATTTGTAGGTGGAACTAAAATTGTGTCGCAGTGTAGTTCACTCAAGTAGTAAGAAATTTTCGCAGAAAATATCATTGTAGGTAGACGAAAGCGGTTGAAGTGGTGAAGTTTTACGGCAGAAAGTCTTTAGCTGATTGCTGAGAATCGGACAGGTGACACTACTTTTTTGATACGCGCTGTTCATAGCAGTGAATTAGACCGACTAGGAAGCGCCTTCCTACGAGAGCGGAGTGTTACATGAGTTGATGTACTGCACTGGAATTTGTGAACTACTTCCGCCAATCACACGGCCAACCACCAGTTAATTTTTTGCATATCCTGAGCTGTGGACTTACAGCAGGACTTTTTTCATTTTAGAGTAAGAGTAGTAACGCACTATCAGCATTTAAGAAGTCAAACGGTTACACGAATCTGTGATTCATTTTATACACGAGAACAATTTGATTTATTTCAACCTTTCGATTAGGTTATAGCACTGAGATCCTGAAGAGACATGACTGACGATGGTTGTTCCACATCATCTTCCTAAAATTTATGGGAAATTCGGAAGCATTTATAATTGGTCGAGCAATATTTCTGTGTTGCGCCCTTTGGCGGGAGTAGTCCACAACAGGCTTTTCTAACAAGGACCATAGTAGGTGCGGTCAATGTTGATCAATCCCACATTGGGATGCGCCCACAATCCCCTTTCATTCGGAATCGTGGCGAGCTTTGAGCGTTTTTCCAACTACCGATGAGCTGGGGACCAGCCGACGTCAAAGAAAACGGTCAGCCGGCATCTGTTGCAGAAAAGCCCACGATTGACTTGCCATTTCTAGCGTCTCTGAACTTATAAGTGAATTCCACCCACCAAATCCTATTCCTGGGTGGTCAATCCTGCGCCACGGCGTCAAGAGTTTGAGCTTTAATGAAGGCTATGAGCCCGAAATCCCTACTATTCAAATACATAACGCTTGACTAAACTTCGGTTCTTTCATGTGATATAGGGGGTCGAAAATAGGCTCATGTCGTGTCACGTATTGGGTGATACCATGTAATGATAGCGACTTCTCCATGTGTTGTGGGAAGGGGCGGCTACGATATTGATGGAGGGCGGCATAAATCAATCAAGCATGATAAGGGCTAAAATGTGGCTTCTGCATGCGAATCTCTTAGAGTTTTCTGCAATTACTATTCACTGTTCTCATATATATTCAAACGATAGGGGTGACAGGATATGATGATGAGTAACAGGAAATGGTAATGAGCAAAATCGTAGTGATAAAAGTAACAAGTGGGTGAGTACTCGGTTGAACTAAACGAGTTGCTCAGCAAGTGAACTTTCTTATTTCCAAGGACAATGGTCCTTTGAACAGCGAAGCTGCCTCGATTTCTATGTAATGATGAATGCTCATCAAAGATAAGCGTTAGATGCTCAGTCGAGGAGCACGTTTCATTCCTATTTCTACACTAACAACAACAAATCGTAGACCAATAGATCATTCGAATAAAAGACCAATGTTGCATTCCTGAAGCTATATCATGACAAATCCAGTTAGATCCGCCCTCCGCCCGCTACCACGCTCACTACGCGATAGGCTTCAGTAGAACTGGGCAATCCATGGAATACGAGCTAATGTATTGCACAAAACATCTCACCACTGGATGCGTTAGTAGTGTGAGCTTATGTTTCGCAGGTTGTTCACTTTGCTGGAGCTCAGCGGACGCGCGCGATAGCTTGCAAACTAAACTGGTAGAATAATAAAGTCTGCCGTTATGAGAAGTTTGAGCAAAATACTGAGAGTGGTAAATTTGGAACAATAATGGAACCAATCAAATGTTTCGTAAAAGAGGAACATGAACGCAAAATAATGCTTTCATTGGTTATATACAGAAGAAACCTAACAGGCACCACTCGCATTCGATGCGATCCCAGTTAACACGTTGCAGCCCGCGTGCATCGCCGGGTATGCACGTCAGAACTCCCACATCTGACATTTGTGCATTACCGGGTATGCACATTTCTATGCTCCCAAGTGAGCGAGAAGCATTGATGCAACTAAAAAACTATCGATCAACGCAGTGACTGCGGCGAGGAGGTAAGTGGCATACAACAGGGTCAACCGTCACGTTCGAACATTTTCGGGATTTTTGCGACCCCCTAGCTCTCGAGGGGGTCCAGTTGCGACCCCCTGTTTTTGTTAATAAGAGTGCTAGACATGAATCCGTTGCGCCAGAAAGCGTCTGCCGCGTCGTGCGGCGTCAGCCTTGGAGCGCGGCAGGTATCACCCGGGCGCTGGAAGAACGGGACGCGGCGAAGAAAAAATTTTAGAGGGGAATAACTTTCTTGGGACGTATTTTTTGACTTGTTGAGGTAGATTTTGATTGTGCCTGAGGTGCGCTTTCAGAAAACTACAAGGATTGCCTAACTCTCCGGAAAGTACTTCTGTTAGAAGTGGAAAACCCAAAATTCTAAGAAGGCGCACCTTCAACTTTGAAGGCCCATAAAATCTTTCGTATGCGACATTTTGGAAATCTGTAAAAAGTTTCAGAAACTTCAAATATTTCTCTAACAAAATAGTATAAAAAGTTCAGTGATTGTCCCCTTTTTCAAAAAATTGTCCCGTTCGAACACTTTTCGTGCAAAAGCGAGTTTTATTGAGCGGGCATAACTCACTTCATTTTTCGTTTCTGTGATGCATTTTTTTCATGGGGTGAAAGTACAGGATTTGCTCTTTCTGAGCACCAAACCGTTTTTCAAAATCCATTTTCCGAGAAAATCACACGTTCGAATTTTGTTCCCATAGGTTTTTGAGCAGCACATGCGAGTTTTTGAGCTTTCAGCAATAATAACTTCCTTCAAAGAACTTGTTGGGGAGGGGCGAAGACATTTTTGAAGACTACGAGATTTCTGCTTTCTTATGTGTTTTACCGTTGTCTGGAAGAATCGTCCTCAGAAAACTAGCTAATTTCAGCCCCGAGAAGTCAAACCTTTCATAGGGATGCATTCAACTGTTCTTTATTCCTCAAGAAAACACTGTAATTTGCCTAAAACTGTCTCTCTGTGCATAATAAATCGAATCTAATGCGGTCTGCACAAGCAAGTCTTGCCCTCGGATACGCCACGCACGCGCCTGTGGCTGGCAGTCCTCGAAATTGCGACCCCCTTCCGACCAAAATGCGACCCCTTCGTTCGAACAGTTCGAACGGACGGTTGACCCTGCATACAACCCACTCCAATCTTCCTCAGCGCCCCCACTAATCGAGAATATGGCAGGTCACTACATATAGACTCGAGAAGCTGCATACAGGAAATGAAGCAAATTCAGTTCACATAGAGAAGCCATCCCTCGAAAGGAATGAAATCAAATAGTCTTTCAAGTTCAGCCCTTTGCGCAGAGTTACCATCTTGTTGACATACCCACCATACAAGACGTTTCAAAGTATAGGGGCACCCCTGAAAACAACATATCCTAGTCAGGATAAAGGCTCATGGCTTGCAACCAACTCAAGTAATCTGCTTTGATCCTACTGTAGTCTGGTTTATTTCAAAAGCAAAACGAGCTCCAAACATTTCTGTAATAATATCTTAGATTGTCGCCTACTTCGAAGCATAGCGGTACTCTGTGCAAGAAGAATTGGAAGTAAAATTTCTACTTTCTCTCCAATCGTTTGCGATTCTGCGGGCATGTTCATGGAGAGCACTTGCAAGGGAGGTCTTTCAGGACATGGAGCGCTTTTTCGAAATGGTTTTCTGCATGTTGTAGGGGCTCATGCGAGGAACACAGAAACCATGATCCATTTTTCCTGAACGCCTCCAGGAATGCCAAAACAGTGGTGAAGAAATGGTCCAGAGTTCGGTCCCCGGTGATCACTATTTTTTGCAATAGTTTGGCGCCTCCAAGTTGTCGCCAAATAGCTCCATCGTCGAGAATAGATGTCATTGTGGCGTTCTGCAGCAATTTGGAGGCGTCAACATAAATTGCAAAAATCTGTCATGACGGAGGATCGAACTTTAAACCACTTCTTCCCCGCTTTTTCGACATTGCGGGAGGCGTTCAGGAAAAATGGACCGTGGTTCTGTGTTCCAGGCGTAAGCCTCTAGAGCATCCAAACCTTTTTGAAAAAACGCTCCATGTCATAGTACTGCAAGACCCCCCTGTTAGTCTCTTCGATTGCCGTGCCTCTCTGCAGTTTAATACATCGATATGGTAGCCGCGAGTCTCGATAGGTACCCAAGGTTTTCCACAACAGTTACTTGCTTGCGATCAACGAAGATCTGCCTCTCAATATCTCCTTAAATGTGTTCCTTAGGATTCAGATCCGAGTTGTGTGCGAGGCAATCCAAAACATCGAACTTCGAATGATTTAAAGGCACAACCCAGGCAGAGGTTTTTTATAACTCTTCTCTTCGGTCAGAAGTATAGAACCCTAGGGGACAATCACAAATGTGGCGTTCACGTGCACGGAATTCGACCGACAAGAACGCTTTGGGCTTGCAAAGTAAGCTGCTCGAGCTGCAGCGAACGAGCTCTCTTATCAGGCCGTTGTCTGGTGCTCTCTCATCTGATGCGCTCTCTCGCCCCATACTCTCCTCTTCGCGCTTAGTCTCTCGTTCCTTTAGCACAGCCAATTAGGAAGGTGAGTGAGCCCTCAACCTGAGCGTTTTCGACGGATTCTTTTCCTTTTTTTCTTCACTGCCGGCCCACTTGGCACCGATACATTCACATTCGTGTGCAAGAGCCACACCAGTGCGATCCTGGGGCATGCCTTTAAGTATTGTTCGAGGGATTGGCTGGCAGTATATTTCACTGGTAGTTCCTTCACCAGAAACGACACCAGATGATCAGCAAGAACATCCTCTTCGTCGCTGATGTCCGTCTACTCGATACATCAGCAGAGGGGGTTGCAAAATGCAACCCACACCATCTGAGGTTCACGCTTATAGGCTAGTGAATCTTTCCGATACCTTCATCAATTGTGATGTCCATCCAGCCCGATTCATTCCATCGAGGAAGTTAGCCCAAGTCCAAGGAGATTAGTCACCGTATTCACCGATGCCTCCCTATCCTGTAATACCCTTTAGATTCCTCTCCGTTCTCATGTTCCTTCGAGCAAATTCGAGAAAAGTTACTTCGTTGAGCTCCCTCACTCAAAGAGCCATCATCTCGGACTCTAGTACAATACTTCGAGTTGAGTTGGGAGATCTCCAGATGACAATACTTGACATAGAAAGCAAAAGTTCACGACGAATCTGATTGACTGGGGTGGTAAAAGTGTAGAGCGGTTACTGGATATGACGCAGTTCGTATTCACTGCTACTAGTGGCCTTCCAGGGATTCTCCTTCCCGCATAAAAAGCTGGAGTTACCATATGAATTGTTAATATAGCAAGGAGATTGGCCATGCTGAGTAGCAGCTATAAAGCATCACGAACTACTTTTCAGGTAAAAGGCCCAAATCGTAAAACACATCGAAGATGTAGTGTGATTTCACTAAACATGTCAACAGAATCGCGACTGGGCTGAACAGAATGCAGAAATTTCTCGTTTAAGTTCTCTTGCTCAGAGTGCCTCCAGATTTTCTGAACAGGGACAATTTTAAATTTCCTTTAAAAATGTTCCTAGCTCATATTGTTTTCTAGAATAAAGCGAACTTAGTTCCAGAGCATGCTGAATTCCAATAAGTAGGTTGCGAGCCATGAAAGCTCTATCCTTACAAGATACAGGTTTTGAAGATGCCCCTATCTTTTTCAAACGCAAACCGTGTTATCATATCCTGAAGCTTTGTTCCACTTCTTTGGATCTGACACCCAAAGTTTATTCAGCGATTTCCAAGCATGATCACGTAGCTACATGAGCGGATTACGTGAGGTACTTGCAACTGAATCAGCTCGCCTTACCATTAGTTGCTTTCTCAGAGTTCAAAATAGCAAACGAGAAGACCTATGTTTCCCTTGCTTTGATTATGGACTACTGAGCCGCAAACCGATCAAAGCCAGGTGCAACATTAGCATTGCTACACATCTCCTTGTCATTGTCACTACACGGTGTTAGAGTTGTCAAACTTGCTCCGCTGAGGAGACTAAGGCCTGGGAGAAAATTTGTGTTCATGAATGCCACCGATGTTGGATGATTAGCTGCGCTCTCTCACTGAGCCCAATCCTAACGAGACAACGGGCTGTGTGGTCACCACACTTGAGACGCTTCAGGTACTCAATTCATAAAAAAAATATTGGAGCCTAGTCAAATGATTCCTCATCATTTGATAGTGATGATAGAAATGC
>MU868446.1:129125-142392 GCA_036418205.1 Ostertagia ostertagi | reverse complement strand
TGATCGTTTTTCAAAGTTCCATTTTCCGAGAAAATCACACGTTCGAACATTTTGTTCCCATAGGTTTTTGAGCAGCACATGCGAGTTTTTGAGCTTTCAGCAATAATAACTTCCTTCAAAGAACTTGTTGGGGAGGGGCGAAGACATTTTTGAAGACTACGAGATTTCTGCTTTCTTATGTGTTTTACCGTTGTCTGGAAGAATCGTCCTCAGAAAATTAGGTAATTTCAGCCCCGAGAAGTCAAACCTTTCATAGGGATGCATTCAACTGTTCTTTATTCCTCAAGAAAACACCGTAATTTGCCTAAAACTGTCTCTCTGTGCATAATAAATCGAATCTAATGCGGTCTGCACAAGCAAGTCTTGCCCTCGGATACGCCACGCACGCGCCTGTGGCTGGCAGTCCTCGAAATTGCGACCCCCTTCCGACCAAAATGCGACCCCTTCGTTCGAACAGTTCGAACGGACGGTTGACCCTGCATACAACCCACTCCAATCTTCCTCAGCGCCCCCACTAATCGAGAATATGGCAGGTCACTACATATAGACTCGAGAAGCTGCATACAGGAAATGAAGCAAATTCAGTTCACATAGAGAAGCCATCCCTCGAAAGGAATGAAATCAAATAGTCTTTCAAGTTCAGCCCTTTGCGCAGAGTTACCATCTTGTTGACATACCCACCATACAAGGCGTTTCAAAGTATAGGGGCACCCCTGAAAACAACATATCCTAGTCAGGATAAAGGCTCCATGGCTTGCAACCAACTCAAGTAATCTGCTTTGATCCTACTGTAGTCTGGTTTATTTCAAAAGCAAAACGAGCTCCAAACATTTCTGTAATAATATCTTAGATTGTCGCCTACTTCGAAGCATAGCGGTACTCTGTGCAAGAAGAATTGGAAGTAAAATTTCTACTTTCTCTCCAATCGTTTGCGATTCTGCGGGCATGTTCATGGAGAGCACTTACAAGGGAGGTCTTTCAGGACATGGAGCGCTTTTTCGAAATGGTTTTCTGCATGTTGTAGGGGCTCATGCGAGGAACACAGAACCATGATCCATTTTTCCTGAACGCCTCCAGGAATGTCAAAACAGTGGTGAAGAAATGGTCCAGAGTTCGATCCCCGGTGATGACTAATTTTTGCAATAGTTTGGCGCCCCAGATTGCCGCCAAATGGCGCCATCGTCGAGAATAGATGTCATTGTCGTGTTTTGCGGCAATTTGGAGGCGCCAACATAAATTGCAAAAATTTGTCATCACGGAGGATCGAACTTTGGACCATTTCTTCCCCGCTGTTTTGACATTCCTGGGGCGTTCAGGAAAAATGGACCATGGTTCTGTGTTCCTCACATGAGCCTCTACAACATCAAAAACCATTTTGAAAAAACGCTCCATGTCCTGAAAGACCCCCCTTGTTAGTCTCTTCGATTTGCCTGGGGTCTTCTGCAGTTTAATACCATCGATATGGTACCGCGAAGTCTCGATAGGTACCCAAGGTTTTCCACAACAGTTACTTGCTTGCGATCAACGAAGATCTGCCTCTCAATATCTCCTTAAATGTGTTCCTTAGGATTCAGATCCGAGTTGTGTGCGAGGCAATCCAAAACATCGACTTCGATGATATTAAACGACTGTTCGAGGGATTGGCTGCAGTAGATTTCACTGGTAGTCTTCACCAGAAACGACACCAGATGATCAGCAAGAACATCCTCTTCGTCGCTGATGTCCGCTCTACTCGATACATCAGCCAGAGAGGGGGTTGCAAAATGCAACCCACACCATCTGAGGTTCACGCTTATAGGCTAGTGAATCTTTCCGATACCTTCATCAATTGTGATGTCCATCCAGCCCGATTCATTCCATCGAGGAAGTTAGCCCAAGTCCAAGGAGATTAGTCACCGTATTCACCGATGCCTCCCTATCCTGTAATACCCCCTTTAGATTCCTCTCCGTTCTCATGTTCCTTCGAGCAAATTCGAGAAAAGTTACTTCGTTGAGCTCCCTCACTCAAAGAGCCATCATCTCGGACTCTAGTACAATACTTCGAGTTGAGTTGGGAGATCTCCAGATGACAATACTTGACATAGAAAGCAAAAGTTCACGACGAATCTGATTGACTGGGGTGGTAAAAGTGTAGAGCGGTTACTGGATATGACGCAGTTCGTATTCACTGCTACTAGTGGCCTTCCAGGGATTCTCCTTCCCGCATAAAAAGCTGGAGTTACCATATGAATTGTTAATATAGCAAGGAGATTGGCCATGCTGAGTAGCAGCTATAAAGCATCACGAACTACTTTTCAGGTAAAAGGCCCAAATCGTAAAACACATCGAAGATGTAGTGTGATTTCACTAAACATGTCAACAGAATCGCGACTGGGCTGAAAGAATGCAGAAATTTCTCGTTTAAGTTCTCTTGCTCAGAGCGCCTCCAGATTTTCTGAACAGGGACAATTTTAAATTTCCTTTAAAAATGTTCCTAGCTCATATTGTTTTCTAGAATAAAGCGAACTTAGTTCCAGAGCATGCTGAATTCCAATAAGTAGGCTGCGAGCCATGAAAGCTCTATCCTTACAAGATACAGGTGGTTTTGAAGATGCCCCTATCTTTTTCAAACGCAAACCGTGTTATCATATCCTGAAGCTTTGTTCCACTTCTTTGGATCTGACACCAAAAGTTTATTCAGCGATTTCCAAGCATGATCACGTAGCTACATGAGCGGATTACGTGAGGTACTTGCAACTGAATCAGCTCGCCTTACCATTAGTTGCTTTCTCAGAGTTCAAAATAGCAAACGAGAAGACCTATGTTTCCCTTGCTTTGATTATGGACTACTGAGCCGCAAACCGATCAAAGCCAGGTGCAACATTAGCATTGCTACACATCTCCTTGTCATTGTCACTACACGGTGTTAGAGTTGTCAAACTTGCTCCGCTGAGGAGACTAAGGCCTGGGAGAAAATTTGTGTTCATGAATGCCACCGATGTTGGATGATTAGCTGCGCTCTCTCACTGAGCCCAATCCTAACGAGACAACGGGCTGTGTGGTCACCACACTGAGACGCTTCAGGTACTCAATTCATAAAAAAAATATTGGAGCCTAGTCAAATGATTCCTCATCATTTGATAGTGATGATAGAAATGCAAGACGAATACAGTAACTTTCTTAACGCCTTGACGACAGCGCGGCAACTATGTATGCCGCCATTTTTGCACCTCAATGGACATTGTGGCAACTATGTATGCCACACCCATTACATTTATTTTTTGCGCACATGCCCGATTTCTTCCCAAGTTTTTTTTGTGTTCATTTTATAGGCCATACATCAACATAACCAAGAACCACGTGGCTTACAGAATGGCCAATATTCTTAGTTTGGCAGAGGTTTTTCAGATCTTACAATGTCTACAGTTCATTCCTCGTTTTCATTTTATTTACGTGAAGAATCAGATAAAAAAAAGAGTAATGGAAGTGAGAGCAGATCTATTCGCATGGCAAGGTATATAGTTTTACTGGAACAACCAAGTACAAAATTATTTTGAAAACAATTTGAGCGAAAGTTACTAAATTTGCTTTCTCATTGTTCATAACACGCCATTTTGGTCGAACTTCCGTTACTATTACAATCGACAAATTAGATACATCGAACATTGTTGCAAACACATTGTCGCATTCAAGTGTTGCGCATTTACAGCTCGAAATCCACTAATTTGATGTGATACGACGGCGCTCACAGAACCGCTCTCGTCCCACGTGGTGCGAAAACCCCAGAACGCGCTATTCAGCGTGCTAGCAACCGTAGCTGGCGGACAGTCGTTGGTGCTGGATACGAAGTGATAGATTTATTTTACTAACCAGGAAAGGTCATTTGGTCAACCCGGCCAATTGAAATGAGATGTATATGTGTATACGCGCCTTGGGACGCTGAGCTCAAATATGTGTTCCTTATCTGCTGAACTCTTCTCTGAAAGGAATTATGAAGCAGAAAAGCGCAGGGGCTGTGGTCGAGGCTCACGAAAAAGAGGTCAGGGGATCGACTCCCTGGCGAGTTTGTTCTTTTGCCGTTTGCAGTAAGATAGCTAGGAAGACTCCTAACATCGCTAGTCCAACATGCTTGCGTATAGTTAAAGTACAAAGAATTTAAGGGCAATTAATAACGAACTTGGGCGGCATCGCTCCTCACTACTTTGGGCGCTTGTAGCGCAGGCGCCAGGCATTTTTGCTTCGAACAAGTATGATATTCGTAATCAGGGAGTCAGACTCTCCCTTTGAGCAAACTTCTAGCGAATTCTGAAATTTTGACCTAACCTCGAAAATTTGGGCAGTCACTTACTCGATCCACCAATCCATTACAAAAGGCTGGCACTTGGGTAGAATAAACCTTTCAAACACTTTTCATAATAGACAAAAATTGTGTCTGGCTTGCCCGTCTGCATCATCCAAAGATCTGCAAAGGCATTATTTCCTAATACAACACCTTTCTCCCTCTCCCCCGTCGTCCATGATTGGTCAACCCAAAAAAGTGGAGTTTGAGGAGTGGTAATCCCATCACTGCTCCGCTTTTTCTCAATTAGTTCATGACCTCAGGATTTGGCGAAAAACTCGTTTTAGGGGTAGTTTGATCCCCTGAATACGAATATCGTACCTACTTGCCACGGAAAAGCATAGCACCTGCACTACGGGCACCATGGCACTCACAGACAAGTAGTGCTCGAGCTTAAGAGGAATTTGCTTGCAAACTCTTTGTAGATGTAGCGTCGGGCAACCATTGATAATATAACGGATTCAAAAAGGCTTTTTAGCCTATGTTGAAAAAAGCAAAACACCAAACCCCGGAACCGAACCCCAACCCCTTCCTTGAGAAGCAAGACCGCTACCAACTGCGCTACCGAAGCTCACTCATCTGCCTCGGTTCTCCTTTCGATACTTTTATAATGCGGCTAACATGTGATTGCAGGCAAGACACTGAAAATCAAGGGCGGCAACAAAAACCCTCCGTAACTCCTTTCAGAGAAGAGTTCAGCAGATAATGAAAGCAGATTTGAGTTCAGCGTCTCATGCTGCGTACAGAAATGTGCACCTCATTTCATTTGGCCGGGTTGGCCTAATGACCTTTCCTGGTAAGAGGCAAAAATCTTTGCTTTTCTCCCATGGAATTGAGATCGACTCGTTCCCTCAGTTTTCGTGAGATCTGAAGAAGCTGAAGTTGCGGATGGTGCATCAAGCATGACTATCCACGCTCATCTCTTCTACGCATTCAGATTGTATACCGATGCAAGTTTAAGAGACGAGCAATTTTATTTGAAAATGCCCTGCCTCGCTCAGGGAGGGAACAGCAGTTCTATTTGGATCGAACGTAGCCTGAATTGGAAAGCTAACAAGAGGCCGCGGAATGTGACGAGCTTATTCAGAGGAATATGAGGCAATACCGATATGCCAATCGTTAAAGAGTAACCAACAACAAAAATGACGAGCGAAATTTGTTGCAATAATCATGGACACACCCTATAATTATGAAGTGCACTGTAGCTAGTTGTAGGAAGACAGTGCGAGCAGTACCAAATCAGTCAGCACTAATCGCGTATAGTCTCAATAACCTCCGTACTGCACGAGCAAACGGTTTTGCGTTGGACAAGTTTGGTATTAATGCTCAGAAATCCAACTAGCCCAAATTTCCAGTCAGATTGAGGTTATTCTTATCACTTTTAGCAACATGAGGAGCTCTATCTGATTGAACCTGCCTTCAAATCCGATCTTGCTATGCGCCTACATAGCTTTTGAACCGTGGCGTCGATAGGGAAAAATTAGTTTTCTTACATATCCGCTTCATCACAATGATTTGCACCACATTTTTAGAAAAATTTCATTGCTTAGTTTTCCGATCTTTTGACATCCTACGTTTATCATTCCATTCTACAACAAATTTCATAAGAAAACCAAATTAGTCCCCGGCAACCGCCGGAACCTCCCTCCCTGCGTAAGCTTTGCTTCCTCCTCCTCCCCTTATCCTCCCCTCCTCCCTCCACTGCTCTCCAGCTGCCACTGCAGCACCTTGTGGAATGACCGGAAGTGTGCTAAGTAGGTGTTTATATAGCCCTGGGAGTGTTATCACAATATCCATTACAAAACATTGATATCTCAAATCCTGTAAGCTACCCGATTTGTTAGCGGTTTGTTTATTCCATGAGCTTCCTTATCACTCACTTCATTTTGCGGACGGACAGACAGATACATACACACAAACAAACCGACACACTAAGGTTGTGGTTTATATAATGAAAAGATGTGCTTCTAATGACAGACTTCTCTAGAATTCCTGGTTGGAAGATAAAACCAATGCCTCATGCAGGTCACTGTCCTAGACCTAACTAGAAGTTTACTTCACAGATAGTTCGACCCCCAGCATGAATATCATTTTTTGCAGTTGCCCTACGTTTGTGGAACAAATGAGGCACCAGTGACTGATCTGTCGGAACTGATCGCTAGCGCTTTAGAGGTAGTATAGGCAAGTAGTGATGAACTGAGCATAGAGGGGGGGGGGGCAAAAAAAGAGTCACTTTGCCCATGGCGCATATCATCAAACTTTTCGTCGCAAAGGATGCCGCTGTTATTGGGAGTTATACGGCGAATATTCCTTAGATGTCCCCCATAAGCAGAATCAGGCCCACCTTCGCTGCTTCACCGTCTCCAGAATATGACGTCATCTGTCATCACCGTCGAGCTCAAGGAGGCCTACCATAATCGCTCCATTCTGAAGCTGCTACATAATTTCTTCAATCGGATAACTGGTGAATGGCTTCTTAGAGACACTAGCTCTGACTATGCAAATGGCTTTTGACCAGCGTTTCAGAGACGTCGTAATCGTCTATGGTTTCTCGACGACCTCGTTGAGCTCGTACCGTGAACCATGTTTCCGTGGGAAAATCTTCTGATGTCGTCGGTGTAGAAAGCCCCTATGTAATTTTTTGATAGAATAGAATGTGCTCTTCAATATGCAATTGAGCTCATTCGGTTTGGTTCCGGCAAAGTGTAATTAATTCTGTTTTGAATGTAAGTTTGAGTGACTCCTTTTTTCCCTCCCTCCCTGTACATGCTAAACATGAAGCATAAGTACTCTTCATCTTGCTGAGAAAAAACAGGAGACCAAACTAGATATCGAGGAATCAATCTAATACCCTCCTGCCTGCACAGGGCTACTACCTGTTAATAAGGCTTATAGATTCAAGATAACCGCCTCAAAGTCACGGGTCGAGAATATTTGCCCAGATGTAGTAACTCCTGGAGTGAGAAAGAGGGCTCCCAAGCGAAGGAGGCACAGCATACTATCACAACTTGAAGGCGCAAGATCTTGCTTACAATGCTACCGTGCTGCCATCTTATCAGTAGCGGCGTACGTAACGCCTGAGCTTCTCGCGTACAACGAGCCCTTTCGCGTTTTCACTATCAAAGGAGCGCTGTGTCTTTTCTTAATACCACGGCCAACTTTACAAAGGAAATTGCAATGCTTTCCTGGCGTTTTCTGCTTTTTCTACTTATTGACGTTCCTCATTGCTGCAATAATAGTGTTATTATTTTGCCAGCGAGCTTGTTAGGGGAAACTATAATATATCAGTGGTGACGCTTCGACGACATCGTCTTCCTGAAAGGCCTAAACATGGCTGAAGGTTTGAGATCTGTCCTTTAAACCGCCAAACGCCATCTCTCCCTAGCGTTTCTGACGGAACGTTAGGGAGAACAAGCGAAAACCCGAACGAGGGAAATAAACTCACCCAGTCCACCACCGCAAGAGTAGAACAAGCGCCACTCCAGGTTAGTTATGATTAGTTAACGATTGTGAGACTTACTGTGCAGTCTTTGTATAAAGGGCTATACTTCACACTGCACGTCTCAGTGTTTCACACAGTAGCTCGCAATGTGGCGCAAACGACAAGAAATCATTTATGGGGGATAGACTCGGTAGCGGTTATTCATTCTGGGATTCCGCGCGTGAATCCAGAATGCCTCAAGCGCTTTCCTAGCGGAAATCTCAGTCTCGTATGCTAGGATTTTGCACTTTACATCAAAGTCATTTCCGTGATGCTCTTCAACTAAATGCTTGCCGAGCGGTGTTGTTATGTTGCCGCGCCTTTTTCCAGCAAGATGTTCCTTAACGCGTATTGCTAGACCCTTCCCAGTTTCCCCTATGTATGTTGCGTTACACACTTGACATTCAATCTGGTAGATCACGCCACTTGGCACAATCTCCAACTAAACCGTTCGGGCATGTAACGCAATGGTCTGATATACACTGCCTATCGCGATATTTCTTACGAGTTGGCGTTTGGTATTGTCGTTAGGAATGCTCACTAAGACAAAATCATCGTCCAGCTGCGCAAGAGCAATACATCGTTGAATTGCCTCAGTTACTCTATTAGACATGAACCAGTTTAGCTCCGCACGATACCGCGCGGTAGGCTTCGTTGAACCTGGATAACCTGTGGAACGTTAGGTCCCACCGCTAAAGAATGCAAACCTGAGTTGCATCGGAAATGCGCTAGCCGACCTCCCCATAGCCTCTCCATTTTGCTGAAGCTCACCGCTTGATACGCGCGATAGAGTGCAGAGCTAAAGTGGTGTATGTAAACAACCACCATGCATTGAATGTCAGGGTAATTTAGCGGTCGGATTATATTTGATGTTAATAGTATTGAGATAGAAATACCGAATGTATCTCGAGAATGATACGCGATGAAGAAAAATGGAATGAGACCTCCATCAAAAAACATGTTCCCGTCCCACTCTGCACATCACTTCCTTGGAACCAACGCCCCACTGCTGCTGGGACGCGCGCTATGAATATCGTGAAATTTGCGTTTTGGCGCCTCTTATCGGATCTTATCAGTCGTTATCACTTCTACCCCCACCAAATATGTTCCCGTCCCACCCTGTACATCACTTCTTGGAACCAACGCCCCACTGCTGCTGGGACGCGCGCTATGAATATCGTGAAATTGGCGTTTTGGCGCCTCTTATCAGATCTTATCAGTCGTTATCACTTTCTGTCCCCCACCAAATATGTTCCCGTCCCACCCCCTACACATACTCAAAATACAGCGCTCCATGCTGCAGCGAAGCGCGCTATGAATTTCGTGACAGAAGGATGCACACACACAGACAGATGTACTTAGCGAATTATATATAGTAGGATGGTATACATGAAGGGACTTTGTTTTGATGTGGATATTATTATTACAAAAGTGCCGAGGTTCTACGGAAATAGAACTTAGAGTTCCTCGTTGCACTTTTTTATCTACTTTTCAAACAGAATAACGCGCCAATTCAATCCCGACCCGTGCTTTTAATACGTTCACATCAATGCGGCAGCTCACTGGAGATGGTTCTTTCTACCTGCTGGCTTTCGTTTGAATGATACGCTGTTAAGCAAGGTAAAAAAATTTTTGATGCCTTATCACGTCACTGAAAGCATGCTTTCCTTCATTCTACTTCCATAACCTCCCTGATTCATCGTGACCGCTTTTTCTGGACTACTATTACTTAGCATTCGTGCACCTTCAGACACATTTCAATTACAAATGAGAACAGACTCTATGTGACGCACGCTGTCCAGGTTTAGCTACAGAATGTTAAATTAGTTGGCACTGAGAAATGAATGGACTTCTCACAGAAACTCTACTTGCGCTTTTATGATGAGCAATGGCAAACATGCCCCACCTCGCCCTTTCTGGCAGGCTTTTGCTTCCAGAAGTCGTCTTTAGCTGCGGAAACTTGTTCAGACTCTTCATCTGCTGCCTGAAATTTGCTGCTATTCACAGTGAACGACTGACTGACCGTTTAAATCATCTTAAAACAGTCAATTCCGTCTTGAGAATGAGTTACGACTGGTTAATTTCACACGTTACCGTTGCGTTATCCGCTACGTTGTCAGTTCTTCGATGCTGAGAGAAATCGTTAACTTAATTTCAGCTCTTGTAAACGTCTAGCAAGGGTACAACTGTTCAACACGCTTTGTTTTTCAGGTTCATATAAAACATCTGGCTATATGTAGTAAATCAAGTCAACAAAAGCTACCTCGCCAGAGCTAACAATTTGATTGTGTTTTTTCTTGATTTCTTCTGGCGTCATTGGTCGGAATCGGTCGAACATTGGCGCCGGTGGGCGCTCTGAGAACTGCCTTCCTGGAGTGTTTTCCGCATTCTTCATCCGCTCTTCTAACTCTGGTATTCTTCCAAACACGTGCCGTGGATGTATATTTGCACTGTAAACCACCAAATATGGAGCGTCTTCAAATGCACAACTCAGGCAGAGGTCATGTGAGCGATTCCATTCGGTCTGCAGGATCGACCCTAGAGGACAATCACAAATGTGGCATTACCGTGCACGGAAACCAACCGATAAGAGCGCTAGGACCTTGCAAAATAAGCTGCTAAAGCTGCAACTTTTTTTTCTTTTATCCGAAGTCTTCGAAAGAGTTTTCCATGGGAACATATTATCGGAATATCTGCGTTCGAAACATGTCATTTTCCTCACAGAGGCTTACGACACTGAGTCTAATACAACTCTTCATGTAAGTCCTATTTGGAAATAATACTGTGCATTGGTGTTCAACAAGAATACTAAGCGAAGTGATTGCATCTGACCTTCAAAATTTGTCACGGTTGACCCTTTACTCAGCGGAAGACCCAAAAAATCGTCCTGCCAAAACCTTTCCATAACAATTTGTACACAGCCATGTGTCCATGTAAGTATAGAGGGGCAAAAATAAGAGTCACTCTCCCACAACTCAAGAAAAGATAATAATTTTAGTTTAATATTAATTACACTTCGCTAGAATCGAATCAAATGCCCCGATTGAAAATTGAAGAGCAATCCTCATCTATTAAAAAAATTCACAATAACCTTCTACATCCTGGTCTTCAGAGAAGCTTCAACGCGAACATCCACGGTAGCTACAGAGTATGGTCCACCAATTGTCGCTTGCTAGCTTGGAAATCCCTGTTTCAAGCGTGTAATATATGTTCTGGATAGAGCATGTCAATCATGCACTACCGCCGAATTATCACGACTGGCAGTACGAATACCTCGGAGAAATGCGACCGTCTCCTCATCGCACCACCATCGCACATCTCGTGGACGAAGGATGTTCCGCCGCGGAGATCGCAAAAAGGCTGCACATCAACGACAGAACGGTGAGAAGAATTGTGGCTCAATACAGGGAGCGAGGACACTACCTACCACTTCCAAAAACAGGCCGACCAAGAACTGTTAATGTTCCACAGATTCGGAAGACGATCAAGAAAAGGTTTCCGCAACGATGAGGTTAGTATGAACAGAATCGCTTCGGATCTGCATATCTCAAAGAAGTGTTCAAAACATCGTAAGATTTGAACTGGATTTACACAGTTACCGCTTCTTTCGAGGACAGGTGCTCAGCGAAGCCGCCAAGAAGAATAGACTGAAGAAATGTAAGAAGCTTCTGTCAGCAGTTCGTGCGGGCCGCCTCTCAGACATCGTCTGGACTGACGAGAAAATCTTCACGGTCGAGGTCGCGCACAACAGCCAAAACCAGCAGCAACTGTTTAATGAGAGAGAGGAAAAATCTCGGAGGAAAAATCCTGAAGACGACGAGTAAAAACCAGGAGCCTGTTCCCGAAGTCGGGGATGGTTTGGGTCGGTATAATATCAGAAGGTAAGATACCTCCTCTATGCTGCTGACATAATCTCGCCAGCAGGGATAAAACACTTGAGCAACACGCGCGTAATTGGTTTGATCGCCTATAGAAGTTCAGACATAGGTTAAACGTCAAAAAGACCGAACACTTGACCACCAACTCGTGCAAGCGCAGGTACGAGGAGGTGAAATGGTGCGCTGGACGGTCATGCTAAAATGTTTAGACCGCATTCATACCTATGACTTCAGAGGGATTCGGTGTAGCCGTATGACTGCCGACATATGCAAGACTCGTCTTCAATGTTAATGTCCTTGACACGGAGGATAAGAGTGTTCCTATTCTTCACTCTTATCCTTAGCTTTGTGTGGTAACGTGACCGGAAAGCGGCAAAAAGGACGACGGAAGCGGTGCTGGCTCGATACGTTAGACGAGTGGACAGGATCGAATTCAATGGATTCCCACCCCGATCAAGCATTCAAGTAACGTTAACCCATAAGGGACGGCGTGCGCCACCATGTGGCGCACAATTATATTTTTTATTTTTGGAATGTTTCTAGCCCTCAGCATTCCCAGAACCTGGACGGCTGGATTTTTGAATTTTGTCTTAATTTACATAAGTTTACTATTTGATGGGTGGCTTACCCATGGTTCGCACGTCCCGAGACCCCTTCCCCTAAATATAGCCACATCCTTGCTCGGGGTTGTTGTTTCGCATTTTTCGATAATGTCACCTACAGCTTCCATTCATTCTTTGCACCCTAGTTTTAGAGCGGAAAGGCGGGCTACGAACTTGTCGTCAACGGAAATCTCTTTTTTCGGATGATGAGACTCCGACACCTACTTTAGCCCCGTCTTACCCCTGCTGTTCACATAAGCCTACATAAACCCTACCCTGGGTGGCGGCGTGCGCCACATGGTGGCGCACGCGAAAAATACACTGGCCGTCCGTTATGGGTTAAACAAAGTGACAGTGGCGCTGTCCACTGCATGCCCTTCCTTGACCTGCGCAGCTGCGACGTCATATTGACGTCATCAGCACGCGCTCGCGCGCTACCGGTGAGCTTTTCTCTCACCCAGGGTGAATATCGGTCGAGGAAATCCTCGACAGGGGGGTCGTACCTGTTGGGCTGGGTCATGGGGGGTCGTACTCTTGGGGGTCAGTAACAGCAGTGGTATCGTGGTGCAGATAGGTAAGAGGGTATAGCGCAGCAGAAAATGAAAATATCTAAAAAAACATGATATTAAATTTTCTTTGCAGGTTCAGTCGCTCCATTCCGCCACCTTCATGAGAAGGTCGCATCAGGCAGTACAAAGGATGAAAGTGCATCCCCGCAAAGAACACTGCCACATGTGCGCACGCGCTGCAAAGGCACCTCCTCTGCCTATCGCTCGCGCCTTCTCCCTTAACCTCGCTGAGAATGACACTGTTGTTAGGGACCCTGTCGCAAAAACGACAACCGTGAAGGAAAAGCCCTGGGCAAATGAACTTGTTCTTTAGGTTGTAGGAGTTACGAAATGCGTTTACTACAATGCAGCTTCTGTCAACTGGTCATGATCATATGACACCTTCGAATCGATTCTGCGTTCGTTCAGAAATGCACAGT
>MU868446.1:89267-110682 GCA_036418205.1 Ostertagia ostertagi | reverse complement strand
AATCCAAGGTACTCCATAGCAAAAAAAAAACGGAGCTTCCCAAGGAAGGCCAAGGTAAGAACGAACTGAACGGAGAATTCAATGGTGGACGCTGTATCGAACGGAGGAGGGAGATCTAAAAAAAAGGGTACTGGAAAGTGGCCCCAGATTCACGCGGACAGCACAGCAGACTTAGAGCAACGCCGCCAAGGTTATACTAACACAAACGATTTCTTAGGATGGTTTCCTAGCTTCCACCATAGGCGCGTTCACGGTGGGTTGCGCACTGCCACATGTCATCGTCTCGCGCCCTCCACGACGAGAGCCACGACGGGAATGTGGTCGTCAACTGTACGGAGCGCCATCGCTGTAGAAAGCGGAGTACGGCAAGGCGTCGTTCTGCCGCAGGGAAGTGCGGCCTCAGGTGAGGTCCTGCTTCCCTGCGAGGCGCCAAGGACGCGTGCAATGTCCGCCTAGTTGCGCAAGCGGGAAGGCGGACGCTTGCGCGACGAAGCAGGCGCCGCAGGGTTACGGTGGAAGTTAAGAAATTATACTGATAAATCTTATGGTTATTCTACGATGGAGGTAGTGGGCGAGATGCGAGGTGGAGGGGAAGACAAGGCAGCGTGGTTCTGGAACGAGGAGGTCCAGCGAGTCGTGAAGCAGAAGAAGGAAGCATACAAGCGCTGGCAGAAGACCCGGAGCCCCGAAGACCGCCACCTACAGGAGTTGCAAGAGGCTCGCTAAGGCTGCCGTCGCCAAGGCGAAGAACACGGAAATGGACGCCTTGTACGAGAAGTTGGAAAGCAGAAACGCAGAGAAGTTCGTCTTCAGGCTGGCTAAAGCCCGGCATCGGCTACTCAAGACATCAGGGTGGTGAAGAGCGTGAAGAGCAGCAATGGTACCATCCTGAGAAGCCAGACCGAAGTCAAGAAGAGGTGGTGAGAAGTACTACGGTGCACTTCTTGATGGAATCCTTCCCGGAGAAGCATTGTTCTCTTCTCCCAACGTGAATATGTCAATTATGACCACTAGGGACAGCATAAAAAGTTCCACGTATGAAGATTCGGTTTTTGAAGAAAATAAACTCACGAAAACCTCACTCTATGGGCACTCGAAAGACAAATCACGACCGCTAAAGGCGGGGCAAGGAATGAAGCCTTGGGGTGGCTTTCTATCGGCGAAGTAATGAAAGAATGAGGTTAAAGATAGATGAGTCGAGAAAATAGATGAAATACCAATATTACTATATTAAGTAATTTCGGTGTGTTGTGTGTGTGTGTGTGTGTGTGTGTGTGTGTGTGTGTGTGTGTGTGTGTGTGTGTGTGTGTGTGTGTGTGTGTGTGTGTGTGTGTGTGTGTGTGTGTGTGTGTGTGTGTGTGTGTGTTTGTCACGAAATTCGTAGCTCGGGTCACAGCAACGATAGCGCCATGGTTCTTACATATGTTATAGGGGGTGGGATGGGGACACAAGTGGTACGTGATAGGAACTGATAACGACTGATAATAGCTGATAAGAGGGGCTAGAAAGCGAGCATCGCCAATTTCGTTTTGTCGTTCATATTGGTACTAGAGCGTCTATACTTACAAGTGTTATGTGGGGTGGTCCCGGGACATTGGTGGTACATGAATGGAAGCGATAGCAACTGATAAGGGCTGATAAGGGGCGTCAGAACGCAAAAGTCGTCGATTCCGTTACCCAGCTCGCGTTGACACTAGAGCGTCCATACTCGCAGGTGTCATGTGGGGTGGGACGGGGACATTGTTGGTAGGTGATGGAAAGTGGTTACAACTGATAAGGGCTGATAAGGGGCGTCAGAACGCAAAAGTCGTCGATTCCGTTACGCAGCTTGCGTTGACACTAGAGCGTCCATACTCGCAGGTGTCATGTGGGGTGGGACGGGGACATTGTTGGTAGGTGATGGAAAGTGGTTACAACTGATAAGGGCTGATAAGGGGCGTCAGAACGCAAAAGTCGTCGATTCCGTTACGCAGCTTGCGTTGACACTAGAGCGTCCATACTCGCAGGTGTCATGTGGGGTGGGACGGGGACATTGTTGGTAGGTGATGGAAAGTGGTTACAACTGATAAGGGCTGATAAGGGGCGTCAGAACGCAAAAGTCGTCGATTCCGTTACGCAGCTTGCGTTGACACTAGAGCGTCCATACTCGCAGGTGTCATGTGGGGTGGGGACGGGGACATTGTTGGTAGGTGATGGAAAGTGGTTACAACTGATAAGGGCTGATAAGGGGCGTCAGAACGCAAAAGTCGTCGATTCCGTTACCCAGCTTGCGTTGACACTAGAGCGTCCATACTCGCAGGTGTCATGTGGGGTGGGACGGGGACATTGTTGGTAGGTGATGGAAAGTGGTTACAACTGATAAGGGCTGATAAGGGGCGTCAGAACGCAAAAGTCGTCGATTCCGTTACGCAGCTTGCGTTGACACTACAGCGTCCATACTCGCAGGTGTCATGTGGGGTGGGACGGGGACATTGTTGGTAGGTGATGGAAAGTGGTTACAACTGATAAGGGCTGATAAGGGGCGTCAGAATGCAAAAGTCGTCGATTCCGTTACGCAGCTTGCGTTGACACTACAGCGTCCATACTCGCAGGTGTCATGTGGGGTGGGACGGGGACATTGTTGGTAGGTGATGGAAAGTGGTTACAACTGATAAGGGCTGATAAGGGGCGTCAGAACGCAAAAGTCGTCGATTCCGTTACCCAGCTTGCGTTGACACTAGAGCGTCCATACTCGCAGGTGTCATGTGGGGTGGGACGGGGACATTGTTGGTAGGTGATGGAAAGTGGTTACAACTGATAAGGGCTGATAAGGGGCGTCAGAACGCAAAAGTCGTCGATTCCGTTACGCAGCTTGCGTTGACACTAGAGCGTCCATACTCGCAGGTGTTATGTGGGGTGGGACGGGGACATTGTTGGTAGGTGATGGAAAGTGGTTACAACTGATAAGGGCTGATAAGGGGCGTCAGAACGCAAAAGTCGTCGATTCCGTTACCCAGCTCGCGTTGACACAGAGCGTCCATACTCGCAGGTGTCATGTGGGGTGGGACGGGGACATTGTTGGTAGGTGATGGAAAGTGGTTACAACTGATAAGGGCTGATAAGGGCGTCAGAACGCAAAAGTCGTCGATTCCGTTACGCAGCTTGCGTTGACACTAGAGCGTCCATACTCGCAGGTGTCATGTGGGGTGGGACGGGGACATTGTTGGTAGGTGATGGAAAGTGGTTACAACTGATAAGGGCTGATAAGGGGCGTCAGAACGCAAAAGTCGTCGATTCCGTTACCGCAGCTTGCGTTGACACTACAGCGTCCATACTCGCAGGTGTCATGTGGGGTGGGACGGGGACATTGTTGGTAGGTGATGGAAAGTGGTTACAACTGATAAGGGCTGATAAGGGGCGTCAGAACGCAAAAGTCGTCGATTCCGTTACCCAGCTTGCGTTGACACTAGAGCGTCCATACTCGCAGGTGTCATGTGGGGTGGGACGGGGACATTGTTGGTGATGGAAAGTGGTTACAACTGATAAGGGCTGATAAGGGGCGTCAGAACGCAAAAGTCGTCGATTCCGTTACGCAGCTTGCGTTGACACTAGAGCGTCCATACTCGCAGGTGTCATGTGGGGTGGGACGGGGACATTGTTGGTAGGTGATGGAAAGTGGTTACAACTGATAAGGGCTGATAAGGGGCGTCAGAACGCAAAAGTCGTCGATTCCGTTACCCAGCTTGCGTTGACACTACAGCGTCCATACTCGCAGGTGTCATGTGGGGTGGGACGGGGACATTGTTGGTAGGTGATGGAAAGTGGTTACAACTGATAAGGGCTGATAAGGGGCGTCAGAACGCAAAAGTCGTCGATTCCGTTACCCAGCTTCGCGTTGACACTAGAGCGTCCATACTCGCAGGTGTCATGTGGGGTGGGACGGGGACATTGTTGGTAGGTGATGGAAAGTGGTTACAACTGATAAGGGCTGATAAGGGGCGTCAGAACGCAAAAGTCGTCGATTCCGTTACGCAGCTTGCGTTGACACTAGAGCGTCCATACTCGCAGGTGTCATGTGGGGTGGGACGGGGACATTGTTGGTAGGTGATGGAAAGTGGTTACAACTGATAAGGGCTGATAAGGGGCGTCAGAACGCAAAAGTCGTCGATTCCGTTACGCAGCTTGCGTTGACACCAGCGTCCATACTCGCAGGTGTCATGTGGGGTGGGACGGGGACATTGTTGGTAGGTGATGGAAAGTGGTTACAACTGATAAGGGCTGATAAGGGGCGTCAGAACGCAAAAGTCGTCGATTCCGTTACGCAGCTTGCGTTGACACTAGAGCGTCCATACTCGCAGGTGTCATGTGGGGTGGGACGGGGACATTGTTGGTAGGTGATGGAAAGTGGTTACAACTGATAAGGGCTGATAAGGGCGTCAGAACGCAAAAGTCGTCGATTCCGTTACCAGCTCGCGTTGACACTAGAGCGTCCATACTCGCAGGTGTCATGTGGGGTGGGACGGGGACATTGTTGGTAGGTGATGGAAAGTGGTTACAACTGATAAGGGCTGATAAGGGGCGTCAGAACGCAAAAGTCGTCGATTCCGTTACGCAGCTTGCGTTGACACTAGAGCGTCCATACTCGCAGGTGTCATGTGGGGTGGGACGGGGACATTGTTTGGTAGGTGATGGAAAGTGGTTACAACTGATAAGGGCTGATAAGGGGCGTCAGAACGCAAAAGTCGTCGATTCCGTTACGCAGCTTGCGTTGACACTACAGCGTCCATACTCGCAGGTGTCATGTGGGGTGGGACGGGGACATTGTTGGTAGGTGATGGAAAGTGGTTACAACTGATAAGGGCTGATAAGGGGCGTCAGAACGCAAAAGTCGTCGATTCCGTTACCAGCTTGCGTTGACACTACAGCGTCCATACTCGCAGGTGTCATGTGGGGTGGGACGGGGACATTGTTGGTAGGTGATGGAAAGTGGTTACAACTGATAAGGGCTGATAAGGGGCGTCAGAACGCAAAAGTCGTCGATTCCGTTACGCAGCTTGCGTTGACACTACAGCGTCCATACTCGCAGGTGTCATGTGGGGTGGGACGGGGACATTGTTGGTAGGTGATGGAAAGTGGTTACAACTGATAAGGGCTGATAAGGGGCGTCAGAACGCAAAAGTCGTCGATTCCGTTACCAGCTTGCGTTGACACTACAGCGTCCATACTCGCAGGTGTCATGTGGGGTGGGACGGGGACATTGTTGGTAGGTGATGGAAAGTGGTTACAACTGATAAGGGCTGATAAGGGGCGTCAGAACGCAAAAGTCGTCGATTCCGTTAGCTTGCGTTGACACTACAGCGTCCATACTCGCAGGTGTCATGTGGGGTGGGACGGGGACATTGTTGGTAGGTGATGGAAAGTGGTTACAACTGATAAGGGCTGATAAGGGCGTCAGAACGCAAAAGTCGTCGATTCCGTTACCCAGCTTCGCGTTGACACTAGAGCGTCCATACTCGCAGGTGTCATGTGGGGTGGGACGGGGACATTGTTGGTAGGTGATGGAAAGTGGTTACAACTGATAAGGGCTGATAAGGGGCGTCAGAACGCAAAAGTCGTCGATTCCGTTACGCAGCTTGCGTTGACACTAGAGCGTCCATACTCGCAGGTGTCATGTGGGGTGGGACGGGGACATTGTTGGTAGGTGATGGAAAGTGGTTACAACTGATAAGGGCTGATAAGGGGCGTCAGAACGCAAAAGTCGTCGATTCCGTTACCCAGCTTGCGTTGACACTACAGCGTCCATACTCGCAGGTGTCATGTGGGGTGGGACGGGGACATTGTTGGTAGGTGATGGAAAGTGGTTACAACTGATAAGGGCTGATAAGGGGCGTCAGAACGCAAAAGTCGTCGATTCCGTTACCCAGCTCGCGTTGACACTAGAGCGTCCATACTCGCAGGTGTCATGTGGGGTGGGACGGGGACATTGTTGGTAGGTGATGGAAAGTGGTTACAACTGATAAGGGCTGATAAGGGGCGTCAGAACGCAAAAGTCGTCGATTCCGTTACGCAGCTTGCGTTGACACTACAGCGTCCATACTCGCAGGTGTCATGTGGGGTGGGACGGGGACACGGGGTTGTTAGGTGATGGAAAGTGGTTACAACTGATAAGGGCTGATAAGGGGCGTCAGAACGCAAAAGTCGTCGATTCCGTTACCCAGCTCGCGTTGACACTAGAGCGTCCATACTCGCAGGTGTCATGTGGGGTGGGACGGGGACATTGTTGGTAGGTGATGGAAAGTGGTTACAACTGATAAGGGCTGATAAGGGGCGTCAGAACGCAAAAGTCGTCGATTCCGTTACCCAGCTTGCGTTGACACTAGAGCGTCCATACTCGCAGGTGTCATGTGGGGTGGGACGGGGACATTGTTGGTAGGTGATGGAAAGTGGTTACAACTGATAAGGGCTGATAAGGGGCGTCAGAACGCAAAAGTCGTCGATTCCGTTACCCAGCTTGCGTTGACACTACAGCGTCCATACTCGCAGGTGTCATGTGGGGTGGGACGGGGACATTGTTGGTAGGTGATGGAAAGTGGTTACAACTGATAAGGGCTGATAAGGGGCGTCAGAACGCAAAAGTCGTCGATTCCGTTACCCAGCTCGCGTTGACACCAGAGCGTCCATACTCGCAGGTGTCATGTGGGGTGGGACGGGGACATTGTTGGTAGGTGATGGAAAGTGGTTACAACTGATAAGGGCTGATAAGGGGCGTCAGAACGCAAAAGTCGTCGATTCCGTTACCCAGCTTGCGTTGACACTAGAGCGTCCATACTCGCAGGTGTCATGTGGGGTGGGACGGGGACATTGTTGGTAGGTGATGGAAAGTGGTTACAACTGATAAGGGCTGATAAGGGGCGTCAGAACGCAAAAGTCGTCGATTCCGTTACGCAGCTTGCGTTGACACTACAGCGTCCATACTCGCAGGTGTCATGTGGGGTGGGACGGGGACATTGTTGGTAGGTGATGGAAAGTGGTTACAACTGATAAGGGCTGATAAGGGGCGTCAGAACGCAAAAGTCGTCGATTCCGTTACCCAGCTCGCGTTGACACTACAGCGTCCATACTCGCAGGTGTCATGTGGGGTGGGACGGGGACATTGTTGGTAGGTGATGGAAAGTGGTTACAACTGATAAGGGCTGATAAGGGGCGTCAGAACGCAAAAGTCGTCGATTCCGTTACGCAGCTTGCGTTGACACTACAGCGTCCATACTCGCAGGTGTCATGTGGGGTGGGACGGGGACATTGTTGGTAGGGTGATGGAAAGTGGTTACAACTGATAAGGGCTGATAAGGGGCGTCAGAACGCAAAAGTCGTCGATTCCGTTACCCAGCTTGCGTTGACACTAGAGCGTCCATACTCGCAGGTGTCATGTGGGGTGGGACGGGGACATTGTTGGTAGGTGATGGAAAGTGGTTACAACTGATAAGGGCTGATAAGGGGCGTCAGAACGCAAAAGTCGTCGATTCCGTTACCCAGCTCGCGTTGACACTAGAGCGTCCATACTCGCAGGTGTCATGTGGGGTGGGACGGGGACATTGTTGGTAGGTGATGGAAAGTGGTTACAACTGATAAGGGCTGATAAGGGGCAGAACGCAAAAGTCGTCGATTCCGTTACGCAGCTTGCGTTGACACTACAGCGTCCATACTCGCAGGTGTCATGTGGGGTGGGACGGGGACATTGTTGGTAGGTGATGGAAAGTGGTTACAACTGATAAGGGCTGATAAGGGGCGTCAGAACGCAAAAGTCGTCGATTCCGTTACGCAGCTTGCGTTGACACTACAGCGTCCATACTCGCAGGTGTCATGTGGGGTGGGACGGGGACATTGTTGGTAGGTGATGGAAAGTGGTTACAACTGATAAGGGCTGATAAGGGGCGTCAGAACGCAAAAGTCGTCGATTCCATTACCCAGCTCGCGTTGACACTAGAGCGTCCATACTCGCAGGTGTCATGTGGGGTGGGACGGGGACATTGTTGGTAGGTGATGGAAAGTGGTTACAACTGATAAGGGCTGATAAGGGGCGTCAGAACGCAAAAGTCGTCGATTCCGTTACGCAGCTTGCGTTGACACTAGAGCGTCCATACTCGCAGGTGTCATGTGGGGTGGGACGGGGACATTGTTGGTAGGTGATGGAAAGTGGTTACAACTGATAAGGGCTGATAAGGGGCGTCAGAACGCAAAAGTCGTCGATTCCGTTACCCAGCTTGCGTTGACACTACAGCGTCCATACTCGCAGGTGTCATGTGGGGTGGGACGGGGACATTGTTGGTAGGTGATGGAAAGTGGTTACAACTGATAAGGGCTGATAAGGGGCGTCAGAACGCAAAAGTCGTCGATTCCGTTACGCAGCTTGCGTTGACACTACAGCGTCCATACTCGCAGGTGTCATGTGGGGTGGGACGGGGACATTGTTGGTAGGTGATGGAAAGTGGTTACAACTGATAAGGGCTGATAAGGGGCGTCAGAACGCAAAAGTCGTCGATTCCGTTACGCAGCTTGCGTTGACACTAGAGCGTCCATACTCGCAGGTGTCATGTGGGGTGGGACGGGGACATTGTTGGTAGGTGATGGAAAGTGGTTACAACTGATAAGGGCTGATAAGGGGCGTCAGAACGCAAAAGTCGTCGATTCCGTTACCCAGCTCGCGTTGACACTAGAGCGTCCATACTCGCAGGTGTCATGTGGGGTGGGACGGGGACATTGTTGGTAGGTGATGGAAAGTGGTTACAACTGATAAGGGCTGATAAGGGGCGTCAGAACGCAAAAGTCGTCGATTCCGTTACCAGCTTGCGTTGACACTACAGCGTCCATACTCGCAGGTGTCATGTGGGGTGGGACGGGGACATTGTTGGTAGGTGATGGAAAGTGGTTACAACTGATAAGGGCTGATAAGGGGCGTCAGAACGCAAAAGTCGTCGATTCCGTTACGCAGCTTGCGTTGACACTAGAGCGTCCCTACTTACAAATTGTATTTGTAGTGGTACGTGCACACTGTATCATTGTATGACCAGCCTACTTAATTGCAGTCTATTGCATGAATTCAACCAAGTCTTCAGCAAATGATAACTTTCGTTCCTATCAAGAAAGCCCAAACTCATTAAACCGCTAATCCTTTCGGGGTTCTAAATAATGGTGAATGTAAATAAATGATAAGCCTTAGCTCCTCACATAGGCATATTTCATTTTCATTTCGAGACTGACAGCAATCCTATTCACCGCTAAATTATCTGAATTCAGGAAGAATGGTGGATGTTTACAGTTGTGAGATAAATATGCCAGTTCAGCTCCAGACGTTATCACGCGTATTCTCGATGGACTTCAGCGAAACTGGGAAAGGTCTAACACATTCAATAGTGAGGTGGTTAATGGAGTACCTCATGCTGATATTCCATGGGTCCTCCAGTTTCGCTAAAGCCTGCCGTGTGATGCGCGCGATAGCGGGCGGAGCAAAACTGGTTGATAGAATATATGCAAGAGAGGTGTGAGATGTCAGTGCATAGGCCAAAAGGTCAAAAGGTAAAGAGCTTCTAGTGACAGTGCCCAGTGAACCAACTAGAAGCGTTTTCGCGGCCACCATTTGTGACAGATGTCCGGAGGAAATTTGAGCGCATAGCAGCCCTTCCAGTTTTTCGAGTTGTTTTAAACAAGTAGAATTTTTCATTCCTTTCGTTATTGTCGTGGATGATAGGTCTCAGGCAAGTGATTTTCGGGTTAGATAGAATCATTATTTTTCGCGAAGGATTCCTTCAGTGAGTCCCCCAACAAAGAGAACCCGCAAGCGGAGGAGATGGCTAGTCCCAACTCACTGTGGTCAGAGGGTGAGGATCGACGAAAAGTAGCAAAAACGAAGTGGAAAGGCTGTTGGTTCAGATGGGGTACCAGTCGAAGCATTGAAAGTGCTCAGGGCGCACGACAGATCGCTCACTATCCTAATTGCTTCTTCGCCATCATCGCTGCGGAAAGAAGCAGAAAGGTAACGCGATGGAGTGCTACGGCATGCTCTAAAGCTTACTGCACATACCAAGAAGTTGTGCAAGCGGCTGATTGACCCGAAGCTGCGGGAGGTGGTCACGATCTCCCAGAGTATAGTCGCGTTCATGCCTGAAGATTCAACAGTATCATCATCGCAAGGCAAGTGATGGAGAAGTATCGAGAAAAGCGCCGACCCTGCTACCTAGCCTTCCTCGACTTGGAGAAGGCGTTCGACCGTCTACCGCAAGCAGTACTATGGAGAGCAGTCAGGGAACGGAACGTCGAAGAACACCGGCAAGAACAGCTCTATCGTACACATCCTTCATCGTGATCTGCCCGGTGAAAGATATGTACGATGGAGCTTAGGAAGCACTACTACTCCGTACGGTCTGACAAAGGAGATAGACATCACGTGAGGGTGCGCCAAGGATCAGCTCTGATTGTGAGTCCCTTCCTCCCTTATAACACTGTCATGGAAGGAACTAATGAAGGGATAACTGAGGACCGTCTTTCATGTCGACGATTTTGCCCTGATAGCGAACAGCGGAGAAGAAAACCAGGGAAAGGTGCAGAAATGGCAGAAAGTCCTGGCAGAAGGTGGGCTCCGGCTGAATGTCAAGAAGACCAAGTTCCTGAGCTCTGAAGAGGGTGCAGAGCCGATCACGGGACATGGTGAAATCATCGAAAGAGTAGAGGACTTCCGATACCTTCGGGAGCTATCTTACCCTGACGGCAGTATGGACCAGGTAGTAAAGACAGAGATCAATGCTACATGTATGAAATAGAGGTCTCCTCTGTGATAGGGATGGTCCAGAACGCTCAAAAGAAGTACCGGACAGTATTAAGGCCTGCGATGTACATGGCGTCGAGTGCTGGAAGTGGGCAAGTACTATGAGAGTCAGCGTCACTCCTCTGACCAGGGAAGTCTTTCAGGACATGGAGCGCAGCATTTTCAGAATGGTTTGTTGCATTTTTTAGGGAGCACGTGCGTGCAGCATAAATCTGATGATCATTTTTTCTGAGCGGCCGTGGGATGCCAGAAAAAGGGCAGAAAATTCTCCTGAGAAGTGAAACTTCTTCATTCTGATAAACTACAGCATTTCGTAGAGTTGAATAGAAGTACAAGTTTTCTGTTCACTGAATAAGTTTAGACATTTACGAGCCCAAGAAAGTGGAAATCAGAGAAATGCAAAAATTTGTCCTCAGTGGGGATCGAACCACAAGCCATGGTTTCGACATGTTTTTAGCATTCTCAGAGCCGCTCAGAAAAATTTATTCTCAGCTTCATGCTAGATACTCGTGTCTCTATAAGATGCAGAAAACCGTTTTGGAAAAGCGCTTCATATCCTGAAGGACTTCTTTAGTAAAACTAGGATGTTGAGATGGGCATACGGCTGGATACGAATGAATAGCGAGTTGAGATGACCATAGGATCATCCGATAAGAAAGCAATAGAAGCGCAAGGCAAGCGACCGCGAGGAGCCCCAAAGAAGAGGTGGAGAGACGTGATCAAGAAGGACCTCAGTGAAGTCATGGCCACAGCAGAAGATGCCCTGGATAGAACTTGACGACGGCGAGAAAGAAAACGGACCCTGACGCCTTTTACTTAAGTTTTTTTGAAAATCAAATCACCCTTACTATAATATACATGAAACCGTGCGTGTGTGTGGCGTGTCACGAAATTCATAGCACTTAAAACAGCAGTGGTCAGGAGTTAATTCTAAGACGATATGGGGGGAGGGCGGGAAGGGAATCGAACTGGTGGAGAACAGCAGGTGATAATACCTGATAAGATCCGATGAGAAGCCTCAGAATGTAAGTGTCACGAAATCCTTACCAGGAAAGGCATTCAACTTCCCATGGAACTTTGAATGAGACCCAGATATATCGATAGAGCTTCAAACGCTGATTACAAATATGGAAACTAAAACTGCAAAATGAACCTGCCAAGGAAGTTGTGAGCAGTCAAAGTTGGCTGGAAGTAAAGCGTTACATATGAACGTGGTACCGTCCGGGCTTTCAAAGTCGCCATGGAGTAGTGGTAGTGCTCTCGAAATTTGCACTCCAACGGGAAGAGAATTATGACCTCCGGTGGAGAGCGAGGGCACTACCACTACTCCACGGCGACTCTGAAAGCCCGGAAGCTAGTGTAATGCTTTACTTCCAGCCAACTTTGACTGCTCACAACTTCCTTGGCAGGTTCATTTTGCAGTTTTAGTTTCCATATTTGTAATCAGCGTTTGAAGCTCTATCGATATATCTGGGTCTATTCAAAGTTCCATGGGAAGTTGAATGCCTTCCCTGGTTAGTGCGCGGCTCAGCAACGTAGAGGCGCTGTCCCTTAGACATGATGTAGAGGGTGGAACGAAGCATGTATGTATATACAATGGCGGTCAAAAGTTTGGAGACTTTTTGTTTTTATTCTTGCAAAGCCAATAAACAACAATACTGCCTCCAATTTTTGTATGTACAAAATCACGTCTAGATGCGGCAAACATTACAGTTTCCCGAAATCAAAGAATGTAATTTGAAAAAAATACGTTTTTTACGAAAATCGAAAATCGCGCGTCAAAAGTTTGAAAACTTTTTTGTTTTCCTCAAAATTACGATTCCTACTATTCAATGCTTGCGTATTTCTGCTAATTTAGTTTGATTATTGAGTATTATGCGCTTTTATGCGCATCTTCCTAGTTTTTTTTTTCACCATTAAGTGTTTATCGACCTGGTAGCCATCAATGCTTACTGTTAACTAGTTTTTCTCAAGGTTCAAGAAGAGGCACTAGTTGTGCAGTTTTGAAGTTGCAAAAACTACTCAAATTTGAAGTTGAAGAACAGCCATTTGTTCACTGGGTTCAAGCAATGCAATGTGTTAACCCACCGGTGGGTGTCACTGTGCCTGGCGCGTCGGACAACGGCACATAATGGTGATGCCACCTCAGAAGTTTCTTCTCTGCCTATTTAAATCATTTCCAACACATCAGCAGTTATAAGCAACCTTCCTAATATCTGTGCCGAGCACAGATTAAGGAAATGTTCTATATGAGATATTCTATGTAAAGGTTTTGAAGCATAGCATGTAGCTCGCTGGCATAGTAATTGAAATTTAACATGGTTATGGTGGAGATTAATCACATCAAGGCTTCCTTAGCTTTTCATATTCGTCCGACACAGATAGGGGCTTAGAATTCATCAGAAATTCCTACTGAACACATTAGGTTATAGGGTTTTTACTCTCCACCCCTTTCAAATCCGAGCTCCCCTTCCGGACCTCTTATTCTTTTCATAACAGTATATAATATGCAACCTCAGAACAGTATTCATATCTAGTGCATCAATAAAGCTGACTTCGATGGAAAAACTGCCTTAACGGGCCACTTTAATCAATTTCGGACGCTTATCAAGATTTCTATCACAGCCATTCAACTGTACCTTCGCTTCTATCTAGGTTGTCATGTTGCTAGCTTTCCCTGCTTTTCTATGCTATTCACCTTGAGGGTGGATTGCACGATCAAGACGGAGGTCGAAGAAGTGGTGTACCCATACTTAGTGGGAAGAGAGGCGGGTTTTCTAAGGGTTCGGAAGGATGCACGTTTCGAGCGAGATGTACGCCTAGCAGCTTGGCAAGGCTCTACTGGCAACGCTCTCGAAGCTACACATCTATTAAAGGCTGGGTACTATCGTTTGCTATCATTTAGAATGGCATGTCTTTCCAGCGGCCGTATCTTTTGGTTTTTCTATGTGGCGCGTCACCAATTAAAGTACAATGTTTGCCGGCACGATACCGGTATTCAGGATCAGCATATGAGCACATCTTGGTCGGTGGCTCACCCGAAGCAGAAATGAGCGGGGGAAATGGAGTCACATTTCTCGATTCTAGGGCATTTTTTTTCGGATTTTTCTCACAACTGCGCCTTTGATCACCACTGCTATCACCGCCCATGAGCTTGAAATCCGCCTACAATTTATTCCTGCTTGACTTTTCAATACAATCACATGAAGACTGGCTGCATTCCCTTTATACTTTATAAAGACAAAGGAGTGGCTTCGAAACTTCTCACCCTGCATAAGCCCTTCAATGCAAAAGAAGAGTTACTGTCGAGCTTATAAGGTGATATTGACATGGAGAACGCCCTGTGCTTTTTCCTCTGCACCAACAACAAAATAATAAGTAAGAGTAGTAAAATGATGCTCAAGATAACGATGACGGCGACGATGATGTACCAGCGCTTTAGCGCACTGCTCCAAAATCCGGACCAAAATCCTGCAATTCGAGAAGGTCAGCCAACGTTTCGCGAAGCGCCCTCAGAAAATGATGGGAAGGTTAAGAGAACTGATACAGTGAACTGTATTCTCCCAGAATCTATCATCCAGGGCATGATAATTGATGGCGTTCACCATTGCCAAATCTACCACTGCACCAATCAATTATTTGCTACAGCAGAAGAAAATGCTGATCCTACGAGCTCGCAGAATTTACTAGAGAAGTTTTTGAGCTTCCCATAATTGGATCAATACTTAGGTCGGTTGATACAAGAATACCAGAATGCGACTATCAGCCATGTCAGCTTCCAGTCAAGATATAAGCGTTCAAAGTTGGCAAGAAATGTAGCACAAATCAGTTTGTGGTGCAAAACTAGGCTCCTGTGCAAGCACAGGTGTCATATACGCGATGAAGCCACCCATTTACTTCTCCAGGCAGATTTGGGAAGGGAAATAGCCGATGTGGATGGGCCAGATTGCCCCATATACTGACACTTCCATCACTAACATTCTTGATATATCGACTTGTCCAGGTCTCCATTCAAAATTTCATGGGAATCCCGAAAGCCTTGACTGGTTAAGGACTTCCAATTATGACATCAAGTGAAGTCGATTCCATGTGGCCATCTTTTGCGCGCCTGAGAAAGCCTGTCTAGCACTGCAGTGGACGCTGTTGGTAGCATGTAATGATCTTTTTGCCAGGCCGGCCCGTCACAGTTCGAACTGTTACAAATGTGGGTTCAAAGCTGGATAAAGGGACAAATATCTATACCACTTGATCAAACGAAAATAAGAGAGCATTGCACATTACCCACCTCTGTTGGTTTTCGAGGAGGAGCGCGTTAATGGAGAAGGCTGTTCGTTGTGCGGCATCGAAAAGTCTCCGTCATCACTAACGTTGTCGGGCCCACCATCACTGGGATATTTGAACGTAGAGCCTAGAGAAAAATGTAAGTTCAGAAGATGACTCATCATCTACGGAACACTAATGGGAAAAAATGTGGGACAAGTTACACACGCTTTTCGTCAGATGGTAGAGGAGCGATCTCGCCAGACAATTTAAGTTTGGGATTATTCCTCAGCTGTAATCGTGGATCCGTCTTCGATATTGTAATTCCAACCAATTTCGGCATTTTCAGTGATGATAGGATTGGATTGTCCTGCACAATTATCACAACGTCATCTGGAACATGCGCTCATTACCCAGCAAAAAATTACTCCCGTCAATACCAACCGATCATGTGTACATGCACATACAAACATATGTTGCTCGCCAAGTCGTTATGCCTCCTGAATTTTTATAATTCTGAATTGCTTCGAAGTGCTACTAATGGGGCATTTGTCGATTATATGCTTTTGCTATCGCTTTTCTGTATTTACCCTTGCACTACATAGTTCAACGCATAAGTTGGTCAACCAGACGCTTCAATCACTAAACATTTTTTCACAACATCAAGCTATGGACGCGGTACGCCCAGCGAATGGCTAGCCACTCGCTGCAGGTCTATAGATCGTTCTGCTGAGAGTGTAGCGTTGGAGAGTGGAGCACCGATGAACCGCATCGGTTCGGAAATCAGTTGGCAAGGAACTGGTTCCATTCTCGGATACTGGGCCGATTCTCATGGCTTTTCTTCGTCCTGGCACCACTGAATACTTATACCTTTATGGGCTGCCTTCTAAACGTGAACTCCGCCTAAACAGCCTACTACATACTAGCAGCGCAATCCTGTTGACATCTGCCGAACGAGATTCATTTCGCTTCTGTGACAATGTTTTCTACACGTTGCGCACAAATTACGGAATTAGCACGCGCTCGCAAATTTTCGACTCAAGTCCTTATTCGCTTGCTCTGGGGTGTATACTTTTACATTCTTCGACATCTGCGCTGTAATATAGGACTTGAATGAAAAACGTTCCAGGAAGAAAAATGTCGGTTTTTTTTGGATTCGCATTTGGATTGTACAGACATGGTTTTTCAGTACACGACTTTCTGATGCGTGTCGTAGTGACTGAACGGGGGTTGGAATGTAAGCTAACCATTGTCGTCATTAAGGGCATTCCAGACGAGAATATGTGACTCCTTTGACACTGCAAGGGAGCTACGCGCACCCTCTTCCCTCTGACTGAAATGTAATTTTCCAGGAAAAAAAAACGAGAAAAAGGCTATACAGTAAATCTATAGTGGGATAATTCTTATATCAAAACACCAGTTTAGCTCCGCACACTACCGCGTGCATGACACGGAAGGGCTCCGTAAAGCTGGCCAGCCGGCGGAGCGTTAGGTTCCGCCGCTAAACAATAACTTGCTTCGTGAAATGCGTTAGCTGGCCCTACAGAATGCCCATTTTTAACCAACCGTCTGATACGCGCGGTGGAGTGCGGAGCTAAAGTGGTGTCTGTAAACAGCCACCATGCATTGGATGTCAGGATGATTTAGCGGTCGAATAATATTGATGCCAATGATTTTGCAATAGAAATACCCATTATCGTATATCGCTAAACATCCATCATACATTCTTAGGGACTTTGGGACTGTAGCGGTCGAACGGTATTTTATGTTGATGACAACAACGCAATGAGATGATACTGAAGTGAAATGCGTTATCTAGAATATGGTTTTAAATGGTCTCTATGTTCCTACGAATATCGCAATTATCGGCCCTTATCGGCCCTTATCACTTCCTGTACCCCACCGAACATGTTCCCGTCCCACCCTGTACATCACTTCTTGGAACCAACGCCCCACTGCTGCTGGGACGCGCGCTATGAATTTCGTGAAATTTGCGTTTCAGCGCCTCTTATCAATCTTATCAGCCGTTATCACTTTCTGTACCCCACCAAATATGTTCCCGTCCCACCCTGTACATCACTTCTTGGAACCAACGCCCCACTGCTGCTGGGACGCGCGCTATGAATTTCGTGAAATTTGCGTTTCAGCGCCTCTTATCAGATCTTATCAGTCGTTATCACTTTCTGACCCCCACCAAATATGTTCCCGTCCCACCCCTATATCATATTCAAAATACAGCGCTCCATTGCTGCACGAAGCGAGCTATGAATTTCGTGACACACACATCTACAAGAGAAACTGCGAACGGCTCATTAGAGCAGATGTCATTTATTCGGAAAATCCTATTGGATAACTGCGGTAATTCTGGAGCTAATACATGCGATTAAACCCTGACTTTTGGAAGGGTGCAATTATTAGAGCAAATCAATCATCTTCGGATGAAGTTTGCTGACTCTGAATAACGCAGCATATCGGCGGCTTGTCCGCCGATATTCCGAAAAAGTGTCTGCCCTATCAACCTGATGGTAGTCTATTAGTCTACCATGGTTATTACGGGTAACGGAGAATAAGGGTTCGACTCCGCGAGAGGTGAGCCTATAGAACCGGCACACATCCAAGGAACGGCAGCAGGCGCGAAACTTATCCAATCTTGAAGAGATGAGATAGTGACTAAAAATAAAAAGACCATTCCTATGGAACGGTCATTTCAATGAGTTGATCATAAACCTTTTTTCGAGGATCAAGTGGAGGGCAAGTCTGGTGCCAGCAGCCGCGGTAATTCCAGCTCCACTAGTGTAAATCGTCATTGCTGCGGTTAAAAAGCTCGTAGTTGGATCTGAGTTACATGCAGTGGTTCGCCTTTGGCGTTAATCGCTGTTGTAACTATTTGCTGGTTTTCTATTGAGGTTTCGGCTTCTTTAGTGGCTAGCGAGTTTACTTTGAATAAATTAGAGTGCTCAGAACAAGCGTTTGCTTGAATGGTCGATCATGGAATAATAAAAGAGGACTTCGGTTCTATTTATTGGTTCAGGAACTGAAATAATGGTTAAGAGGGACAATTCGGGGGCATTCGTATCCCTGCGCGAGAGGTGAAATTCGTGGACCGCAGGGGGACGCCCTAAAGCGAAAGCATTTGCCAAGAATGTCTTCATTAATCAAGAACGAAAGTCAGAGGTTCGAAGGCGATTAGATACCGCCCTAGTTCTGACCGTAAACTATGCCATCTAGCGATCCGATGGGGTATTGTTGCCTTGTCGAGGAGCTTCCCGGAAACGAAAGTCTTTCGGTTCCTGGGGTAGTATGGTTGCAAAGCTGAAACTTAAAGAAATTGACGGAATGGCACCACCAGGAGTGGAGCCTGCGGCTTAATTTGACTCAACACGGGAAAACTCACCCGGCCCGGACACCGTAAGGATTGACAGATTGAAAGCTCTTTCTCGATTTGGTGGTTGGTGGTGCATGGCCGTTCTTAGTTGGTGGAGCGATTTGTCTGGTTTATTCCGATAACGAGCGAGACTCTAGCCTGCTAAATAGTGGCTGGATTTTTATGTCCAGTCTACTTCTTAGAGGGATAAGCGGTGTTTAGCCGCACGAGATTGAGCGATAACAGGTCTGTGATGCCCTTAGATGTCCGGGGCTGCACGCGCGCTACAATGGAAGAATCAGCTGGCCTATCCATTGCCGAAAGGCATTGGTAAACCGTTGAAACTCTTCCGTGACCGGGATAGGGAATTGTAATTATTTCCCTTGAACGAGGAATTCCTAGTAAGTGTGAGTCATCAGCTCACGCTGATTACGTCCCTGCCATTTGTACACACCGCCCGTCGCTGTCCGGGACTGAGCTGTCTCGAGAGGACTGCGGACTGCTGTATCGAGGCCTTCGGGTCGCGGTATGGCGGGAAACAGTTCAATCGCAATGGCTTGAACCGGGTAAAAGTCGTAACAAGGTATCTGTAGGTGAACCTGCAGATGGATCATCGTCGAAACCAAAACACATGGTTCCTTTGATTATGAGAAACCAACATGCAAGATTTTTCACGACTTTGTCGTGAAACGTTGGGAGTATCACCCCCGTTAAAGCTCTATATTTGAGGTGTCTATGTATGACATGAGTCGTTCATGAGTGGCGACTGTGATTGTTCATGCAAAGTTCCCATTCCAATGGTTGGTTATGGTTGAGCTTGAGACTTAATGAGTATTGCTATAATACCGCCTCATTGCATTTATAATGGTGGTTATGTACATACGTGTAGTATGTACGGTACCTGGTTGTCAGGAAACCTTAATGATCTCGCCTAGACGCCATTATAAAACACAACTTTTTATGTTTGATCATTTATAGTGGTGGTTATGTACATACGTGTAGTATGTGCGGTACCTGGATGTCAGGAAACCTTAATGATCTCGCCTAGACGCCACTATAAAATTTATAATGGTGGTTATGTACATACGTGTAGTATGTACGGTACCTGGTTGTCAGGAAACCTTAATGATCTCGCCTAGACGCCATTATAAAACACAACTTTTTATGTTTAATCATTTATAGTGGTGGTTATGTACATACGTGTAGTATGTACGGTACCTGGATGTCAGGAAACCTTAATGATCTCGCCTAGACGCCACTATAAAATTTATAATGGTGGTTATGTACATACGTGTAGTATGTACGGTACCTGGCTGTCAGGAAACCTTAATGATCTCGCCTAGACGCCATTATAAAACACAACTTTTTATGTTTAAAGTTTGCAGAAATGTGTACACAGAAATGTGTCACAATTGACTAGCTTCAGCGATGGATCGGTCGATTCGCGTATCGATGAAAAACGCAGCTAGCTGCGTTATTTACCACGAATTGCAGACGCTTAGAGTGGTAAAATTTTGAACGCATAGCGCCGTTGGGTTTTCCCTTCGGCACGTCTGGTTCAGGGTTGTTAATGAAACTACTACAGTGTGGCTAGTTCATAACACTGTTTGTCGAATGGTATTTATTACTTTATTGTGATAATTCCCATTCCAGTTCAAGAATATGAAATGCAACATGACGTTAACATTGTTAACGTTACTGAATGATACTGAATATATTACCACTATTTGAATGTACTCAATGAATATGAGATTGATTCAAATAGGGACATGTATGGTATTGTATATTCAATGTATCATTTATATATTGCAACCTGAACTCAGGCGTGATTACCCGCTGAACTTAAGCATATCATTTAGCGGAGGAAAAGAAACTAACAAGGATTCCCTTAGTAACGGCGAGTGAACGGGGAGAAGCCCAGCGCTGAATCTTACAGTGTTACACTGTTAAGAAATGTAGCGTATAGATATAATTTTCAGTTTGTGCTACATGTCCAAAGTCCCTTCTGAGTAGGGGCCACAATCCTGAGAGGGTGCGAGACCTGTGCGGACAGTGGAGCAAGCTGTACGATTATATCTTAGAGTCGGGTTGCTTGAAAGTGCAGCCTAAAGTGGGTGATAAACTTCATCTAAGGCTAAATATAGACGCGAATTCGATAGCAAACAAGTACTGTGAAGGAAAGTTGCAAAGAACTTTGAAGAGAGAGTTCAAGAGAACGTGAAATCGCTGGAGTGGAACCGGAGAGAGTTGACGTAACCGGGTAACTAAGTTTCCTAATGTCGCTTAATTGTGACTGCAGGTGATGTATGTTGCCTATGGTTGCGCTGACAGCATTGGCTGTGCGTTCTGACCCGTTTGTGTTGCCCACTTCGGTGGTGTCTTACTTACGGTTAAGTTTGTCATGGCTAATGTTTTATCCTGCTTGCAGGGTGTCAGTGTGAAAGTCGACCACCTCTCCGACCCGTCTTGAAACACGGACCGAGGAGTGTAACTTGTACGCGAGTCAAAGGGTGGTTAAACCCTAAGGCGTAATGAAAGTAAAAGGAGCTTCGGTGTAACGCTGAATGAGGATACTACGTTTCGACAGTCAGCGCACCAGTGGCCCCTGTCTTGTCTGCGATGCAGGATGCGGCAAGCGGTAGAGCCGCTAAAGCGTCACGACGCTCTGTAAACCTGGTACAGGTTGCGACCCGAAAGATGGTGAACTATGCCTGAGCAGGACGAAGTCAGAGGAAACTCTGATGGAAGTCCGTATCGGTTCTGACGTGCAAATCGATCGATAGACTTGGGTATAGGGGCGAAAGACTAATCGAACCATCTAGTAGCTGGTTCCCTCCGAAGTTTCCCCCAGGATAGCTGGAGTTCATCGCGGTTATATCCGGTAAAGCGAATGATTAGAGGACTTGGGGTCGAAACGACCTCAACCTATTCTCAAACTTTCAATGGGTATGTTGTCTCGGTTTCTTTATTGCTATACCGAATAACTTCGTATA
>MU868446.1:67465-89167 GCA_036418205.1 Ostertagia ostertagi | reverse complement strand
TTTTGCCTATGTCGGACTTCGGCTCTTTTTCTTCGCAGAGATTGCTGTCGTTGACGGGAGTTCCTCAGCAGAGTATTCCCTAAGTGTTCCTCTATTAGTGTACGCAGGCTCTCCTTCACTGCCCTCACCGTCTTCAGAATATGACGTCATCTGTCACCGTCGTCAGGCTCAAGGAGGTCTACCGTAAGAGCTTCAGCCTGAAGCTCTTACGCAATTTCGTGAATCGATTTAATGTTGGATAGTTTTCTAGAGGCATTAGCTACCACTGTGCAAATCCCCTCGGAACTAGCTTTCCAGTAAGGGTCGTTATGGTACACGATCCTTCGAAGACCCCATTGAGATCGACCAGTGCACAGTTTCATGCTAAATTCTCTGATGCCGTCCACGTACGTGGCCACTATGAAGAATTTCTTATAGAATGGAACTGCACTCTTTAATAATAAGTTGGAACCGTTCGGTCTGAGTTGAGTAAAATGTGCTTAAATCCATCTGGAAGTGGAGGCAAAATGTCTTTTTTTTGGCCCCCCCTGTATATATACAGTACGTCAAAGTCTCGCAGAATATTCTTGTCTACGTACTTTTTTCGTTGTCCGCTGAATCAAATTTTCAATATGTTTTAGAGATAGTCCTACTTCACTTGGACGGCATATTTGTTTCGGATTGAGAAAGAATAAGAATGGAAAAAATCATTTCACTAGAAATTCTCGCGTATGAGCAAATTCCAAGTAGGTTTCAAATTACTCTAGCAAGCTTACAATTCAACAAAACAATCTTACGCATGATGAATAACACTGGGCAGGTCCAATACTTTGTTAATGATCTTCTGGGTTCGCTGAAATACTAACAAGGCCTAAGTAAGGAATCAGTCATTGAATGCACTGTCTACTAGGGCAGCTTCCTCCACTTCTCTTGAAATTTGACGAGTTTCTCGCCCATATTCCGGCTCTAATTTCCACCAAAGGTATCCCTACTCTTTCCCATAATGTTTCGATGGCGCTCGGGACATTGGTGTGAATTGTTCCTTTCGTTGAAAGCGCGCCATGCTGGCGAAGCCACTCCTTCACAGTGAAGGTGTGATGCTTTTGGTCGCACTAATGCTAGAAGGCGAGCTCAGTCGCGGGCAGCTGTCATACACGTGGATAAGAGCTCCTTCTAGAACCCAACTGTATAGGCTGCCTTCACATGATTGCGAATACTGCGAAGTTAGTCGGCGGTGAATCTGGTCGGGGGCGAAATGTGCTTACGCACACCTAAAGTGGGGATCCCCATAGGGCTACAACGTCCTGCGGACCAACGAGAGTGAATTCAAGATGTTTGCCGGCGACTGAAATAGGAATGTGTGCGGTCCTGAGGAAAAACGTTTCGATCCAAGGAATTAACTGCCGTATGTAAAACTTGGCGGAGGCTCGCGTGTGGTAGTCCGTAAAAGAAGTTTTACAACTGCACAGGATTAGAGAAGTGGTGAATGCCGACGTATCAGATAGATTCTAGAAGGAGTTTCGTATCCGCTCGTATGAAACTGTACGTGACTGAGTTCCGCCTTCTAGCTATAGAGCGACCAAAAGCATCGCACCTTCACTGTGAAGGATTGGTTTCGACAGCATGGCGCGCTTTCAACGAAGGGAACAATTCACACCAATGTCCCGAGCGCCATCGAAATATTATGGGAAAGGATAGGGATACTTATGGTGGAAATAAGAGCCGGGATATGGGCGAGAAACTTGTCAGATTTTAAGAAAAGTGGAGGAAGCTGCCCTAGTAGCCAGTGCATTCAATGATTGATTCCTTACCTAGACCTTGTTAGTATATTTCAACGCGAACCCAAAAGGAGCGATTAAAAACAAAGTATTGGACCTGCCCAGTGTTATTCATCATGCGTATGATTGTTTTGTTGAATTGTAAGCTTGCTAGAGTAATTTGAAACCTACTTGGAATTTGCTCATACGCGAGAATTTCTAGTGAAATGATTTTTTCCATTCTTAATTCTTTCTCAATCCGAAACAAATATGCCGTTTAAGTGAAGTAGGACTATCTCTAAAACATATTAAAATTTGAATTGATTTGATTCAGCGGAAAAAAAGTTACAGTCGAAAAACAATTTCGGCGAAGACTTTTGACCGCTACTGTACATACATACACATATACACACATATACATATTGTACACACATATATACACACACAAACACACACACATAGCTCTTTATATATAGTAGGGATCTTCAAATATTCTGGTTCTGGAATATTCCAGTGCTCGCGCTCGAAATATTGCGTAATTGAATTCTTCAGTGGGTGCAACTAATCGGGATGTATCGCTTCGTTCAAGCAGGAAGTCCATCTTACAATTCATTCTTCAATTCCCATTCATTGTTTTAGTTTGAGTAGCTTTCCTCCTTTGCTTAAACTATTTTTGTCTGGGGCAGAAGAGAGTCCAAAGCAACAAACTTTTCCTAGATCATGTTGAAACTCACTATAAATGAAATGTCTGGAGCAGATGAAAGTGGTAACAGCCGCATTCTCTTTTACAGCCAATGACGTGTACATATATGATAACTCAGCAGAATGACTCACTGGAGTATAATATTGGCAGAAGTGTAACATTATAATTACTCACTGGAGTCTTTTTTTCCAACATATTTGAGAGAGGAAAAATCGTCGATCTCAGAAATTCCAGTATTATTAGTTATGAATAATCTTCCAGTGATTACATCAATATTCTTCAAATTTTTTACATTTTGTGGTTTTTCTATAATAATTATAGCAGTCTTTGGGGAATTCTATGAAAATTGCAGTGAATTCAAACAACTCACTGTACCACCAGTTTTCAACTTTCAAATCTCCATGTACAGTTCTGCATCTCGAAATGTGCTGAAGGTATTCTTCTGTTACCACTCCGCCAATACATTCTGCTTCTGAAGAGCTTTGGTTGTTTCAAATGAAAAAGATTTCTCTAATGGTATTCCTTCCCTCCCCCTTCTACCTTGCCATGGAACTCACCACAAGCATATTTGTTGTCGTAAATTTTAATTCCAGGGAACACAGTAAGAAAAAAGTCAAAATTTTTAATGCATAAGTTTTTGTTTCCGATTATATCTGCAAAGCGACACTTGAGAGACCTAAATAGTGAGAAAATATGGATAGCTGGTCAAACATCTCGATCCCGATCGAAGCAAAAATGGACAAAAGAAGAGCCACGATTCCTGTCGTGTCGAACCGATTGTGCAGGAGAGTTTACCATGGATTTTCCTTCGAGCAGTACTTTGAATCTCAATTCACAGAGTTCTAGGCCCATGGCTTTGATAGACACTTCCTTACTCCTTCACGGCAGAAGAAGAAGGAGCAACTCGTGTTATGAACCCATTCAAAAGTGTCGTTGCTGAAGTATTGACACGAGTTATCCGTAGGGATTTCATGCCCGTTAAAGGCAAAGGTCGGGATTAGTTGACCAAACCAACCCTTTCGGTCATGCCTGTACTTGGTTACGCACCCGTAGAGATGTTCCCACACTCAAAACCCGAAACGGCGCAGTAATAGGGCATGTACTATGCGCTATCGCCGCCTGGCCCCGCTACGACCGCCCACCTTGGGATGTGGTGCATGGCTGGCATAACGTGTGAAATCAGCTAGGTTGATTGCCGTATCAACCGATAGAACGACTGATATCTTCAGAAAACTTGTTTGTACGTGCCTCTTCCCAAGCCAGCCTCCTTCACTGCTAGTGGGAAAGAGGGTTTTGTTAACGGCCTTGTCGACGGTTTTTCTCAGTTTTTTCTCCACTGTCGTTCCACTTCGCATCTCTATACTCAGTTTCAATCGCCATAATACCCCCTTATTGAGCCCGACTTTTGCCTTTAAGCGTGCGCAACTAATCTCTCATTCACGTTTATGAGGAAGTGGAAGCTTGAGACGGGTTCTACACGAACATTTTTAAGCTGTTGTCAATCAAAATTAGTGGATATTCCTTTCTTTCTTTTGCTTACTCTCTCCACAACTGATCACTTTGGTGGGCATTGTATGCAATCCACACAACAAGAATCTAACATCAGTACGCAACGGGCTACCGTAACCGTAACGCGCTGTCAAGTGATAGGCGAGCCCGCCGCAACCACACACATCGTAGTGAGCTCGACGACGCCCTTCTGATTTCGTATCTTTGTCCTTACCAATCCTTTACCAGATTAGTCCCCCGTCAACCGCCGGGACCTTCCTTTCCTGCGCAAGCTTTCTATCCTCCGCTATGGTCCCTTCCTCCTGTGACACCAACACCTCTGGAAGTGACGCGTATGCAACACAATGGTGTTTCATACAGTAGAAGGGACACAATCATGATATGACGGTAGATTTTTCGCTTCCCTTCCTCATCCTCCTCCTCTCCACTGCCCTCCAGCTGCCACTGCAGCACCATGTGGAATGAACGGAAGTGTGCTAAGCAGGTGTTTATATAGCCCTAAGAGTGTTATCACAACTATCCTGCTACAAAACATTGATATCTCAAATCCTGTAAGCTACCCGATTGTTAGCGGTTTGTTTATCCCATGAGCTTCCTTCTCACTCACTTCATTTTGCGGACGGACACACACACATACACACGCACACACACACACGCACACACACACATACAGATACACAAACCGACACACAAAGTTAGCGCTTTATATAATAGAAGGATTATATAAAGCGCTAACTTTGTGTGTCGGTTTGTGTATCTGTATGTGTGTGTGTGTGTATGTATGTATGTGTGTCCGTCCGCAAAATGAAGTGAGTGAGAAGGAAGCTCATGGGATAAACAAACCGCTAACAAATCGGGTAGCTTACAGGATTTGAGATATCAATGTTTTAGCAGATAGTTGTGATAACACTCTCAGGGCTATATAAACACCTGCTTAGCACACTTCCGTTCATTCCACATGGTGCTGCAGTGGCAGCTGGAGGGCAGTGATGAACCATAGATAAGAAGGAGCTCCGAGATGATGTATAGGAAGCGAACACACTCTACGCCATCTCTAGAGGGTCCCACCTTTATCGGATTTAAAAACCCTGGCGCCATACGCGATCACTTCCACGAGATGTCGTGCGGTTCACAGGTAACGGGAAGCGGATCCACCTCCACTGCGCCCGAGAATAGAATAGCTTTGCCAGGAAAAGAAACCCCCCCCGCGATCGGTGACGGCCCCTCTATCCTTCACACGGTACTTAATCTGTTTCATTTATTATACTCCAGCTATGACTGAGCGTAATGTGTAATTCATTGCTTATAGTTACCATGGATGTGAAAATCATGAAAAAGTCAAAGAATCAAAGAAACGCGTATCCTTTCCGCTTCTTCAGAACTGCTATAAACAATTTCTTTCGCTATCTTGTAGCCACACAAAAACGGCCACTACATACACATTAGAGGCAAAAAAGTAAAGAGCCGCGCGGCTGCCCATAACTGCTCTCTATTTTTCCCAATTCCTAATTCGTCGGCCGATTTCTTCTTCTTTTTTTGTACGCTGCCAGAAAAACACTAGCAGCGCCGGCGCGCTGGCTCCTTATTCAGGATCGTTCGTTTGTGCGGAGACGTCTCTCAACACTTCGCCTTTCCCCATTTTGGAACGCTTATCGACTAATCCTAGCGTCATGGAACCAGTCGTAGCTGGATGGTTCCAATCATCTCGTTTTCTCCATGAATCGCCATCTCTTCCAAGCACGCCGAACTGTCCTTATCGCTAATGTCCCTTAGTATTGGAAAAGCCTGGTTCTAATTCTCATTAAAGCAACAGTCCAGGCAGGGTTTCAACCATTTGGTTTTCAAGTGGTGGAAACATGCCTCAGCCTGATTGGAGTTCATGGGAAATGTCACAAACTTCAAAACTTACCTCTGAAAGGCGTTGGAAGCAGTCGAAATCCTTCAAAGGGAGCGGATCCACCACCGATCCGTGGCACACGCCAAGCAGCTGCAGAGCGCTTCCTGACCGCCCGCTGTATGAGTCCCATAGTCCATAAATACTCAACTTGAAGCGCTTCATCTACTGCAATGCCAAATAGCATATCTTCAAAGCTATGCTATGCCAGCAAGGCAATTTGAGGCCATTACACGGCCAGGTTCGACATACCGGTCCAACCACACGATCCTCCTCCAAACTGCCAAGGGACTATTCCGTCAATCCCTGCCGAGGTTGCGAATGTTTATTCTACTTTTTCTTTCCACTTAGCACCAATCTCACCGCAATCGTATAATGTATGCTATACGAAGTTATTACGTTGATTGTTGCTTTAAGTCGTGCGATATACTACTTCCAAAATTGCCTCTTTCAGGAGCCCTTCAAAAAAGAGCGGCGTGCAGTACCAGGTTCGAAAAGTTACAGAAATTCCCCCTATCAGGCCGGATGTGGGAAACCAGCCATTGTCAAGTCGCCCTAGCCGATTTCCACCATACATGTCTAAAAGTCGCAAAAGAGCCAGTGTCAATGCGAGGACGTCACCCGGAAGTGGCGCGCAGAACCCCCGCTACCGCATAAGCCCGAAGTTCTGTAGTCAGTATGCGAGGGCTATCGAGGAGGGAACGGCCATTTTCCCCGCAGAATCCCTCATCAAGAACTCTAAAGTTCAAGTCACCACCTAATTCCAATGACTCCTCAGACGAGTCTGTTGAACTGAGTGTCCCTACATCGCTCGCATCCGCGCCTCATGGACAACATTCCCAAGTCGCCTAGCCCTCAAAGCCCTCGACACCCCCGCAATTGCGGAAAAGGGTCATGCTAAGGCCAGCGAAACTCGCGAACTTCGGGCAAACTCCGACCTACAATGCGGAAGACACCATCGAACGCATTCTCTCCTCATGCCTCACCAATGTGGCCATTTAGCGGATAAACGATCGGCTACACCACTGCCCCAGGTAACAGAATTCAGACGACCGTATTAATGGCTGTGAGAAGACACGAAGGAGGGACTGCCGACCATACTCTCTGTGTACGCACCGCAAGCCGGATGCCCCGAAAGTGACAAGGACGAGTTCTATCTCAGCCTTGACGATGCCATCAGAACGATTCCGGAAGGTGACTACCTCACCATAGCAGGTGATCTGAATGGTCACGTAGGCAGTGAAAGAAGAGGCCTGGAAAGGGTGCACGGAGGTAGAGGAAGGAGTGAGGAACGCCGAGGGAGAGAGGGTCCTGGACCTGGCTACGGCCCACGATCTGGCAATCTGCAGCACGTTCTTCGCGAAAAGGGAGACTCATAAGGTCACCTACAGCAGTGGAGGACGACAAACGGAAATCGACCATGTGCTGGTAAAAAGATCATCCCTCAGAACCTTTGGAAGCGTTCGTCAAGACTCCCTGCGAAGACTGCTCGCAGCACAGGCCCCTCCTGGCAGACATAGCCATAGACCTCCCGAAGAAGACAAGGGTGAGAACCGAGAAAGAGAATCCGGTGAAAGAAGTTGCACCGTGCGAGAAGAGTTACCTCAAGCGATAGATAATGGAAGTTGGTCTCCCAGATGCTGAGGGACCACAGCTGAGATCATCCTACGATGCGCCAAGGAGGTACTGGGAGAGACGCGAGGTGGATTCAGAGGAGACAAGGCAGCGTGGTTCTGGAACGAGGAGGTCCAGCGAGTCGTGAAGCAGAAGAAGGAAGCATACAAGCGCTGGCAGAAGACCCGGAGCCCCGAGACCTCGCTGCCTACAGAGAGTTGCAAGAGGCTCGCTAAGGCCGCCGTAGCCAAGGCGAAGAATGGACGCCTTGAAGAAAATGAAAAGTAAAACGCAGAGATTCGTCTCAGACTGCCAAAGCCTGCATCGTCTACTCAATATCAGTGCCCATCACCCTACCTTCATCCCCACGTGCTGAAATTTTTCGGGAATCAACACACGCCCAGACGAGGAAACCAGCCCACTCAAAAGGATCGGGCAGAGTACTTCAAAATCTACGAAACGAGCACTTTCTCTCACAAAGAGAACAATCACGCGCAGAGCAGCCACAGTCGTCCTCCCTTTCTCACCGCAATCTGGACAAGATGACGCTTTTGGTGCACTGTCGAAGTATGAATGTAGGAAAGGCAGTTGGTCCGGATGGAGTGCCCATAGAGGCTTGTGGCTCACCCGCTTCCTGAATACGTTGACTGCCGAAAGTAGGATGCCGGATGCCTGGAGAACAAGTACTATCGTCCCCATCTTCAAGCAGAAGGGGTGACGCGATGGACTGCTCCAACTACCGCGGCATCAAGTTGACTGCGCATACCATGAAGTTGTACGAGCGCCTGGTCGACTCGAAACTGCGGGACCTGTCCAGATCTCCCAGGAACAGTTCGGGTTCATGCCCGAAAAGGTCTACAACGGATGCCATCTTCATCGCTAGGCAAGTGATGGAGAAGTATCGCGAAAAGTGCAGGCCTTTGCTAACCTAGCTTGTGCTATCAGAGGGTCGCTTAAGAACAAAAACTCCAAAAACCTCATCTCTCACGGTGACGGAATTTACGAGAGCCAAGCGCTACACGCAACCCAACGGCCTACGCAAGATGACATCGCGATCGGGTGACACCACAGGCGTCACTTTGAGCCCATTCCATCTCTGCTAACACTAGAGCCCTTGGGGGTTGAAGAGACTAGAAACCACCGCTGAAAAAGACACCCCACACGCTTGGGGCACGTCCGCCTTTACAGTCTGATAGTAGGGAGAATACCTTAACCAACCTGTGCAAAAATTCCGCAACAACAATACCCCAAGAAGGAGGCTACGCCTGAATGATCAAAGAAGACCCACTGCCAAGTCCGACAAGGGTGCAGAGCTGATCGTGGACGCCAGGTAGACCGTCGCGAGATAGAGTATTTCCGATCCCTTCGAACCATCGGCAGCGACCTAGTGGATCAAGCATAATGCTCGGAAACCGCTGGCACATGATGTGCCTGGAACCTCGTGCGATCGATGGTCTCCAGAGCAGCTCAAAGGGAAGTTACGGACAGTTGAAAAGCCGCGATTCTCTTACTGCGCGACGTGGTGGCCTTGAGCTAGAATCACTCAGAACGTCAGCTCCACTCTGAAATAGAGACTAGACTGGCCTGCGCGGACGCGCAACCGGACAAGTAGCAGCTAGACGTCATGACAGTCAGCCAGACTGACCCCAGTCCAGGCTAAACGTACGCGAACGGCTCTACATTACGGTAGTCTAAGACTCCACAACTACAAGATTCATTTCAACCTGATAAGCCAAATCCACAGATCATATAGAATACGATAATAAATAAGACCAGAAATGCAAGAAACCACGTAGCTCCTCTCGCAGTATTTAGGACATCCCTCGTACATTTCCTACACTCACGCCTACCGACTACACTCCATTGCCTCAGCCTAAATCAACTTCAAGGTAGTAAACACTAACTGCACACTTCGACACACTTCTCATCACTCTCAGAGCGTCTGTAACTTCCATTTACTCAATTTGCTCCAAAAATTAATCCTGCCTCAGATTTAGCTGTCTCCCCTAATTGAACACAACCAGTGAATGAATTCGCTGTTCATCACTGGAGATTTGAGGGCTCTTATTCCGCGATATCCTGTCTAGAACTATCTCACTACCTATCATGAAGTGCACCCTTTTCATCGTTCATCGAATCTGCCTTTTTGACACCGGCTTTGCAAGCATGCATCTGCAAGAACTGTGAAAAAAACAGTGCTGAAGCGATTCAGCGTACCAGCGGCAAGACAATTACAGCTCTTACCGTCAGCGAGGCTTGTATATTCGCATTTTGCGTCAAACCTTCTTTCCGAATGACATCAAAAATACACTGGATAAGATTCTGCATTTGCCCCGAAACTCACTGTGGTCCTGCTTCTTCAAATTATATCCGGCACCTGAGCACACTTCTTATCCCTCCCTCTTAGTTAACGATTATGTTCGTAATTCTCAAGCCCCGGACTCCTGCACACCTACCAATCCACGCTCTGCCGATGAAATCCGTCTTCAAATCCATAATATCTCTATGTCCCCCCACCAACCTCTACCATTGGAATTCGAAATTATCTATGCCGTTCAAAATTTTCTCATGTATGACAACCATAAATTCAGACACCTACAACACCAATCCCTCATTCCTCCTTCCTTATTTTCGTCCTACTTTCCAGTCTCACCTTATCGTTCGCCGCCACACGACAACACACAGCAAGCAGAACTAATCTCGTATATTTTGACTGCTCCCCTCGTCAATGTACCTTCTTCTTCTTTTTTTAATCACATCCGCAAAAGACAAACCCCTTAGTCTCGCAGTCGTGCGAGTTTTTAATCGTGGGCTTCGATAGTCAGCCCGCACATAACTTGATGACCCACTCTCATCCTCACCCTATCTCCATGCTATTCAATTCCACACCACCTATCCGTTCTTTCGTTGATATGGTATTCGGATGGTCTGAAATCGTTTAAGCTGAAAGGGTTATGGAGTTTTTGCTGGAATACTTGCGGAGTGACGTTGACGCGGGAAATAATGCCAATTATATATCAACGAAATCCTATTAGGCTGCTTCACTACGTGTTGGCATTTCTCATTTAAACTACTAATTATCTCCAGAGGTTGTCCCTCTAAATCTATTTTATATATCCTTTCCATATTTTGGAACGTGATGCCATGTCCAATCCCGGATTATCGTGCTAAAGTCCCACCGCATCAGTAGGAATAATTCCCAAGTGTGTGGTTCGCCTTAGTATCGAGCGTTTCTGCCATAAATTCACCACTATCCCTCGCTCTACTATTGTCGGAGTTCAAATCATTCCATATGAAGCCCTAATCCACGTTACATCCCATCCTTACTCTGACTCAAATCGCAGGCAATGGACTCAACCATTCATCCTGATATCCCTCTTTTCCTCTACTTGCGTCCAGAGCAGACCTTCACGATTTACACTAAATCGCATTAAAACTCACGCTCAAAGTTCCATCTTCTGTTATGCCCCAGAAACTATACCTTTATCATTGACAAACTTATGATCAATTCACTTACACTCTTCACTCAGGCACACTCTTTACCACAGAAATATAGACACTCTCCGTTATGAACGACGCAGCCTGGTCTCTCGTGTCACAGGTGCGGGGGACAGCTTTAGAACGCCACCTAGATAAGCTAAGCAGGACGAGTTTTGAAAGGAGCAATATCTCAACCCCTCGATCAAATTCAGGTCAGCCCCAGGAAGCATTCACGCCCCATCGGAACTTCTGAGTTGACGATCCATATATATCTATTATAGCTTTATATACTTTTTTATATTAGTAAACTATAGAATTCAAAACTTGACCCAAAAAAAAACCTTCAAGAAGTTGTGAGCAGTCAAAAATTGGCCCTTCCTAACATCCTGTGCGTACTTTACCGTGCTGACCTCCAGCGCCAATCTCCTTCCACACGCCGCTCGAGCGCAAATGGCCTCTAACATTTGCATTCCTTACGTCGAGTACGTACCACATACCTTCCTGAGGAAAACGGATTTCCATCACCATTACTTATATCCTGTTTTTTGCTTATCAGGCAACCGCTTTACTTTCCAGAACTCCACAAGACAACCCACCGATACGCCCAGCAGCTGTCCCCAACATATGCTGACAACCCCACCTGCTCTAACTCTCTTCGGTCTGCCGATCTTAGAACTTTGTGTTGTAGCCAATCACGTTACATCGGCGTCGCAGAGTATGGTTGTTATCGAAGTTGCGATTGGCCCTAAACTCGGGTCCTGACATTCATATTCTGAGTTAGCCAATCTTTACCGCCCACATGCTCTTGACACAATTCATTGCAAGTTTTATTCTTGCTGGCGTCTTCGCATGTCTGCCTCAAAGTTCCATGGGAAGTTGGATGCTTTCCCTGGTTAGTCCCAAAACTGAGCGTTTCCATGAATCTGAGGGAACTTACTAGGTGTCCCCCTCCCCACCCGTAGCCACACTGCGCCTGATTATTTCACCTTTTCATTTCGTTTCGCGAAATTAACTCCTAACCGCACTTGGAGCTAACCCATCTTCCAACAAGGCCGAAGGAAGCGCCAGAATCAAGCGATGTTGGAAGGGGAATGGAGCATGGTCCCCCATGAACTAGATTCAAAAGTGGGGAGTCTGCTAAAAATCTAGACTGCAGTGTAGGTTTAGGCGGCAGTTTTGCTCACCCACGCTCTCTTGCCCAAATAGTTTCTTATCACTACCGCGACCCAGCACTTTCAATTCTCCTTCGGTCATAAATGGCATCTAGAGCAGGGTCAAGCGTCCGTGAGAACATCGAACACGGTTCGCCAGCCACGGGGCATTGCCCGCAGCTCGGGAATATCGACCATTTAATCAGTGAGATCATCACACCGTCGGAAACAAATGTAAGATGATTACCCCTTCAGGCAGAGATTCCAATGAAAATGATTTATTCACCACACCATGCAATGTTTCGAAATCTACCCCATAATCTTATATTCAGCTTTATCACCACACAACATAAAGGGAATCTGAATAGACGCCTTCAAGAGAATTACCGTATAAAACCCGATCCAACGATGGAGGTACATGGCGCAAATCGAAGAAACTCTATTCGCGCTTCAACTACGGCTCCTTGGACAAACAACCTCAATTCAGGAACAATCGAGAGAATTCTGAAAGTGTCCGTGCGCATTTACAGGGAGGTGTACACCATTCAACATTGCGTTAACGGACTCTTCAGGGTTAAATTTATAAACATGTAACTTTAATTTTTTTTAGTTGAGAGAAGAAAACGGCTAATCAATCACTTTCTAGGAAGAGAATAACAGTTTAATCCAATCTCTCCTATAGTACAAATCCGCCCTTAAAAAGACAGCAGCCGTTGAAATAGTGCCAATGTAGCGAAAAAGTTCGCCTTTCGGCGGTACTCGTGCAAAAATCCTCAACGTAGCCGTTTTTTTAAAACTGACGTTTAGAGCAGTTCTAGTAAGCATTTGATAGAGCAAATCTTCTAGTTTATGATGGCGTATACTTTCATGGCATAGTTCGACGAGTAGCTTAGAAAGATTAAAGAAACGCCACCCAGCACGGTTTTCTACGAGGAGGTCCAGCGAGTCGTGAAGCAGAAGAAGGAAGCATACAAGCGCTGGCAGAAGACCCGGAGCCCCGAGGACCTCGCTGCCTACAAGAGTTGCAAGAGGCTCGCTAAGGCTGCCGTAGCCAAGGCAAAGAAATGGACGCCTTGTACGAGAAGTTGGAAAGCAGAAACGCAGAGAAGTTCGTCTTCAGACTGGCCAAAGCCCGGCATCGGGCTACTCAAGATATCAGGGTGGTGAAGAGCGTGAAGAGCAGCAACGGCGCCATCCTGAGGAAGCCAGCCGAAGTTCGGAGGAGGTGGGAAGAGTACTTCAGAGGCTTCTGAACGAGGAGTTCTCCCACAAGAACAACTCACGGGCAGAGGCCACAGCTGGTCCCATCGCACTCTGGACAGAGGATGAGGTTCGGTGTGCACTTGGGAAGATGAAGGTTGGAAAGGCAGTTGGTCCGGATGGAGTGCCCATAGAGGCTTGTGGCTCACCCGCTTCCTGAATACGGTGACTGCCGAAGGAAGGATGCCGGATGCCTGGAGAACAAGTACTATCGTCCCCATCTTCAAGCAGAAGGGTGACGCGATGGACTGCTCCAACTACCGCGGATCAAGTTGACTGCGCATACCATGAAGTTGTACGAGCGCCTGGTCGACTCGAAACTGCGGGAGCTGGTCCGATCTCCCAGGAACAGTTCGGGTTCATGCCCGAAAGGTCTACAACGGATGCCATCTTCATCGCAGGCAAGTGATGGAGAAGTATCGAGAAAAGCGCCGACCCTGCTACCTAGCCTTCCTCGACCTGGAGAAGGCGTTCGACCGGCTACCGCGAGCAGTACTATGGAGGTCGCTCAGGGAACGAAACGTGCCAGAACACCTGATCTCTCTGGTGAAGGACATGTACGAAGGAGCCAAGGCTATACGCACCCCACACGGCCTAACGAAGGAGGTGGACATCACGGTTGGGGTGCACCAAGGGTCAGCTCTGAGCCCGTTCCTCTTCCTCCTAACACTAGATGTCCTGGTGAAGGGCTCATGGAGGGACCACTGAAGACATCCTCTACGCTGACGACATCGCCTTGATAGCGGATAGCAGAGAGGAACTTCAAGCCAAGGTGCAGAAATGGCAGAAAGTCCTGGCAGAAGGTGGGCTACGGCTGAATGTCAAGAAGACCAAGTTCCTGAGCTCCGAAGAGGGTGCAGAGCCGATCGTGGACGGCCATGGTGAGACCATCGAAAGAGTGGAGGACTTCCGATACCTTGGGAGCGATCTGGCAGCCGACGGTAGTGTGGATCAGGCGGTGAAGGCTCGGGTCAACGCTGCATGGATGAAATGGAGGGAGTCCACTGGAATCCTCTGCGATCGAAGGTGCTCCAGAGCGCTCAAAGGGAAGGTGTACCGGACAGTGGTAAGGCCTGCGATGCTATACGGCAGCGAGTGCTGGCCCCTGAACAAGAATCACGAAAGGCAGCTTCACTCTGAAATGAGGATGCTGAGATGGGCCTGCGGCTGGACGCGGCTGGACAGGGTCAGAAACGAGGATGTCAGAGCGGTCATGCAGACTGCCCCTGTCCAGCTGAAGGTACGGGAACAGCGTCTGCGATGGTATGGGCATGTGCTAAGGAGGCCACAGGATCATCCGATAAGAATAAGATAATAGAATAAGATAATAGATAAGAATAAATGAAGAAAAGTAGTGCAGTATTTATGGGACATCCTGTAATTCTTACACTGGACGCCACGAATAACTCATGGTCAGTAAATAATCTCAAGGTAGGTAAACACAACTTACACTGATCACATCCTTCAATGAGTGTGAATTTCTTAAATTGCTCCAAAAATTTGTAATCATCTAGATTAGTGTTCTTAATTTGAACACAACCAGTGTAATTGAATTCGCTGATTCCATCAGTGGAGAATGTTGTAGGGCTTTTTGGGCCGTCTAGAACTAGCGGGCCATACACAGAAGTGCACCCTTTTATGTCAGCGAAATCTTTGAACGGCTTTGGCAAGCTGCATTCTGCAAGAACGTGAAAAAAAGCTGAAGTAATGCAGTGTCGGAAGACAATTAGTAGCTCTTACCGCCAGGAGGTTGTATATCGGCATTTGGTCCAAATTTCTTCCGAATTTCATCAAAATACACTGGAATAAGATTCGGATTTCCCCGAATACTCACTGTGGTCTGCTTTTCAAATTGATTAACGGTGAGTGCACCAATTGTTATCACAGTAAGGTTGTTATTGTTCGTAATTCTCAACGCCGGACCTGCAATACAATCCACGCTCTGCCGATGAAGACCGCAAAATAATATCTGAGCTCACAAACCAGGAATTCAAATTTTCATGGTTCAAACTTCTCATGATGAAATCATTAAATTCAGAACTACAAACGATCTTTCATTTTTCATGTTCTGACTCATGTTAGAGAAGTACGTCGCACACGAAACACAGAAGTAAATCTCGTTATCTTTTGAGCGGCCCTGTCAATGTCACAGGGCAAAAAAAGTTGTCTCGCAGGTGCAGTTTTTATAATCGTGGGGCGATAGAGGAAGACTTGATGCATCGACCGAATGCATATTAAACGGTTTCGTTGAGATGGATTTCGGGAGTTCTGAAATGGTTTAAGCTGAAAGGGTTATGGGAGTTTTGTAGGAATACTGGGAGTGATCGGTTGACGCTGGATGAAGTAATGAATAGAACAACGAAATCCTATTAGGGGCACAGTGTTGGCATTTTGCATTTTGAAATGGCATTCAGAGGTTGCAGAACAGAACCTCCAATTTCGGAAGTGATGCAGTCCAACCCGGATGTATCCGTGTAAAGCCGCATCAGTATGGAAATTCCCAAAGTGTGTGGTTCGCCTTTGTATCGAGCGCTTGCCAAAAGGTCCACACGTTACCTCGCCTAATGCGAAGTTCAAAGTGCATATGAAGCGTATCTCACGCTACGCCCTTGCTGTACTGTTACAAATGTCAGGGGGAATGGTCAAATTATCCGAGTCCTCTTTGTACTTGTCCGGAGCAGGACTTACGATTTACACTAATCGTTATAAAACGTCAGAAAGTTTCCAGCTGATGCAGAAAATACGTTATCATTGGAAACTTATGACAATTATCTCTACACCTTACTATGCACATTCTATACAGAGAATATATGTGGCATATATGAACGACGCAGTGTGTCTCCGTGGGAGGGGTGGGACAGCTTGTAGGAACGCCACTAGGATTAAGCCTAATGGCGAGGGACGAGTTTTGGAAAGAGCAAGTATTGCTTAAGCCCCTCGATTCCAATTCAGGTTTTAGCCCTTACCAGGGAAGGCATTCAACTTCCCATGGAACTTTGAGTTGAGACCCAGATATATCGATAGAGCTTCAAACGCTGATTACAAATATGGAAACTAAAACTGCAAAATGAACCTGCCAAGGAAGTTGTGAGCAGTCAAAGTTGGCTGAAAAAGCGTTACGTATTAACCGTGCTAGCCTCCAGGCTTTCAAAGTCGCCGTGGAGTAGAAAGTAGTGCTCTCGAAATTTGCATCCTACGGGAGGAGTACACATGACCTCCTGAGTGAAAAGCGAGGGCGTCACCACTACTATGTGGAGCCTGGTGTTTGGCATGATTCATGTGCAACGCTTTGCTTGCTCAGATAATGCTCCAGCAGAAACCACCGAGTTACGGGCCGCAGCAGTGTCGGCAGCATATGCTGCCGACACGCCCACTAGTCTCTGACTGGCTGGCTCGTGTCTGCACGCAGTAACCTTTGTGGTGGTAGCCAATCACGGACGAGTGGGCGTGTCGGCAGCATATGCTGCCGACACTGCTGCGGCCCGTAACTCGGTGGTTTCTGCTGGAGTATTATCTGAGTTAGCCAATCTTTACCGCCCACAGCTTCCTTGACAGATTCATTTTGCAGTTTTAGTCTCGTCTGGGCGTCTGTCTGGATGTCCGGGTCTCAACTCAAAGTTCCATGGGAAGTTGGATGCTTTCCCTGGTTAGTCCCAAAACTGAGCGTTTCCATGAATCTGAGGGAACTTACTAGGTGTCCCCCTCCCCACCCGTAGCCACACTGCGCCTGATTATTTCACCTTTTCATTTCGTTTCGCGAAATTAACTCCTAACCGCACTTGGAGCTAACCCATCTTCCAACAAGGCCGAAGGAAGCGCCAGAATCAAGCGATGTTGGAAGGGGAATGGAGCATGGTCCCCCATGAACTAGATTCAAAAGTGGGGAGTCTGCTAAAAATCTAGGACTGCATTTTTTAGGGTGTAGGTTTAGGCGGCAGTTTTGCTCACCCACGCTCTCTTGCCCAAATAGTTTCTTATTACTACCGCGACCCAGCACTTTCAATTCTCCTTCGGTCATAAATGGCATCTAGAGCTTGCTTCGACAAAAAAAATTGATATGAAGCTTTGTAGTTATAAAAGATCTTTGCACACCTTGACATTTTCCTTCGATGCTTTTCGCGGAAATTGTGAGATCGACAGCATCCGTATGCGAAATCTCCACACACATTCGAATAAAGTTTATGGAGAGAATCATTGTAAGCTCGTGTTTTGCCAGCCCTTCCGAAGTGAATATTTGCGTTTGTTCCTTGAGATAGATCTGATCTGAGAGGATGCACTTCTTGACGAGTTCCTTCTTATCCTTGATCGTAGTCAAGTGAAACTCCAACTTCTTTTTATCTTTAATACACACTTAAAAAAAGTAAATCAATGAGCGTCAATGGCAGGAATATTGTCGCCATTTTTAGTGATATTGACAAAGGCAAATAATTTTAGTCGAATGCTGTATTCAAGGTCGGAAGAAGTTTCCTCCCGAAAAACGAAAAACACAACGAACTTGGTGGTACTCGCTCGCTATCAGTTCTACCACTTAAACCCATACATAAGTCCTTTGCTTGCGATGAGGACGTTCGGAAAGTAATGCGGGTTTCGAGATGCCTTGCATGCTTGGAATATTTTTATACTGAAATTTCCTTCGAGACCTGAAGCCCTATATATCATTGGCAAGCATATTCTATCTTCTTTCCTCAGTATATTTGAATTTCAGTTTACTTGCTATATTGGGGTTTTTATAGATTTGAACTGAAGGTGTCAAGACAGTGGTTTTGGCAAGTTTTCTTCGATGTGCTGAAACTCTGACGTAGTGCTCTTTAGACCTGTCGAAGTAACATTGGAAGATAGGCCGAAGAAGCACCTACAGAAGCGCAGCAGAGCCTTGGCTCCAATATTTGAGGACGGCCTTCTAAAGACTGCCGCAGAAGATGATTCCAGTCTAAGTGTGCTACAGCAAGCACTACATAGGACCAAAAGTAGCTAGATTGAAAATATTGTGGCTCCTGAAGAATTGAAGAGGTGACAAAGCTGAACAGATGACTTCCACCTCCAGAAGCTTGTTAACCCGTACATAAAAGGGACGACCTGTCTCATCTATCTACTCGCCAGCATCCGCTTTGGCAGTGGATCGAGCAGATTACTGCTGCCTTCATGCAGATAACCGGTCAACCAAAGGGAAAATCACACAGCAGTCACACTGCAACATGTGACATAGCTTCGTCGTGTCCTTTGGAGCAAAAGTATCCATTGAATATGCAATACTCGAGGCCAAATTCAAGATTTCGTTCTCAGAGATCGATCTAAGATGAGATCCTACTGACAGTGCGGAACATAGACAACCTTAACAACAATTACTTACTTGCCCTTTCATTATTTGCCAGTTGAACAGAGTTTAGCAAACCAAAACGGTTTTGTACTAGCTCTCGGTACACTTACTCCTGCTGTTCCCTGCGATAACTGCACTTGAACATTAGGAAGAGCAGCCTTTTTTCACGTGTGAATATGATTTGTCTGATTTCTGATTTCTCATTGAGAAGTGTGAAGCAGTGTCCACTTGGCTCTTCCTCGGGCATTTTATGATACATCATCAATTTATCGCTAGTAAAAGATTGGTCTAACAGGTGGTGGTGTCCGTTCCTCCAAGTGGTGCCACTGGGAACTGCTCACTTTTGTGAGCTGAGCTGACACGGACATTCGAATGCAGGCGACAGGCCCCCGTGACAGGCCGGCCTACGAACACCCACGTCACATCACAATGTTAATGTCGCTCATATGATTTCGAGATAATGCTACGGCGTCCGCGGGAGCCGACGCGCACTCGCAAAGCCCGGCGAGTGTGAAAAGTATGCGAGGGTCTCCGGTGCAAGGACGGCATCGGGGGGCAACTAGGCTAGTCCAAAAGTCCGCAACGTATGGAAGATTCGCGTTGCGACGTTAAATGTTGGCACGTTGACGGGCCGCTCGTACGAGTTAGCAGAAGCTCTAGAGCGCCGACGAATTGATTTCTGTGCCGTGCAGGAAACGAGGTGGTCCTGCTGCAAGTCGAGGGACATTGGCCGCGGCTTCAAAGCCGTTCTTTGTGGCGGTCCCTAGAACCACCAGTGGCGTCGGATGATTGTTTCTGAACGCTTCCGTGATTCGATAGTAAGCGTTGACGCTTCGACGACCGTTAATGAAGATTGTTGTCGTCATCGAACGTAAGCGATACCACTTCTTTTCTGCATATGCTCCGCAGACTGGCTGCTCTGAGCGAGCCAAGGACGAGTTCTGGACCTGCTGGATGAAAAACCGCAGATGTACCGTCAGAAGAGGCTGTCATTGTCGCAGGTGACCTTAACGGTCACGTCGGCACTGCGAAAGACGGGTACAACTGTCATGGTGGATTTGGATATGGGTCACGTAACAACGATGGCGAACGAATTCTTGAGTACGCAAATTCGCACGATCTCACCATCGTGAATACGAATTTCCGGAAACGTGATTCCCACCTCATCACCTTCTATAGCGGTACTAACCAGAACGCAAACCGGACTATTCGTCGGTCGGAGGACTACCGTAATCAGGATCAGGCGTGCCGTCTGAACTGTCACCACGCAACATCGACCGCTGATTTGCACGCTGAAGATCGCTCCTCCGAAATTGAAACAAATCGAGCGGTGTGGACCAGCGAGAATCAAGTGGTGGCGTTTGAAAGAGAAGGAGGCGGTCGTGATATCCAACATTCAGTTGCCGGCAGTCAACTAACCGAGTCGAGCACTGGAAAGTGCGCCGAGGCACACTAATCCGTTCGTCACTTCAGAGCTCGGCACACGCCGACAAAACCTGGGGCGATCGGAAATGGGGACAACAAACGTGCTATTACGGACGATGTTTATAAAAAAGTAGTGAAGAAAGAGCTATACCACGTATTCTCGCGATAAACTGTCGACAACCTGCGAGTTGGTACCCCTCAGGAGCCCTCTCGGCGGGTCAAGAAAGCAAGTCAAGTCGGGGATCGAAGTAACGGCGCCGTACAGGATTTTGCGAAGTCAATAATGTTCTACTTGCACTCCTTTCATACGCACACCACGGCGGCAACTCGTCCGCGATTCTGCCTTCTCTGCGCGACGGCCTCTGGAGGTAATCCGCGGAGTTACAGCGACTAAGAAGGCCGTTGCTGCCGCAAAAGCTGCCCACTTTGCCGATGTTAGCGAGAAGCTCGAGACGCGCGATGGTGAACGCTATGTTTATCGTCTTGCCAAAGCCCGCCATCGCCAGTCCGAGGATATCGAGAAGTTTTTCGGCATCAATGACGAAAATGGTCACCTCCTGACGGACCGCAAGAAAGCAGTGAAGCGATGGCATGACTACTTCGAGAACATCTCAGCAGTAGAATTTGCTCATCCAGCATCCCTTATGCTCCGCCAGTGCACGGTCCTGTGCAGAAGATAACCGTGGAGGAAACGGAAAGGGCTCTGAAGAAGATGAAGTCAGGAAAGCAACAGGTCCCGATGATTTGGCGGCCGACATGTGGAAGTCAAAATGCTGGAATCCTGCTGAATGGTTGACAAGTTTTTCAACCAGATCGTGCAGAGAGAAAGGTGCCTGAGAGTTGGCAGCAGAGCACGACGATTCCGATTTGGAAGAAGAAAGGCAGCCCTGCTGACTGCACGAGCTACCGTCCAATTCGCCTGCTCTCGCACAGCATGAAGATCTTTGAGCGAATTGTAGACGGCCGTATTCGTGACATCGTGCAGCTTTCCATCAACCAGTGTGGATTTGTGTCAGGCTGCGGCACCATCGATGCAATACATGCCGCTCGCCTTCTGCTAGAAAGACATCGCGAGAAAAGAAAAGCCTGTGCATCTTGCCTTCCTGGACTTGGAGAAGGCTTTTGATCGCGTTCCTCGAGAAGTTATATGGTATGCTTACGACAGCATGGCGTTCCCTGAAGAGCTCATTGAGTGGGTGCGCATCCTTTACTCGAACCAAAGAGCCGAGTGCAAACGGCAGCAGGCACTTCGATGGAATTCCCATCTCTGTCGGTGTACACCAAGGCTCTGCGCTTTCCCCACTCCTATTGTTGTCGTCATGGATGCCATTTCGCGAGATCTTCAGAAGCCGGCTCCATGGACGCTTCTTTATGCTGATGACGTGATGCTCGCTGCGAAGACAAACATCTGCTCGAGCAACAGGTGCAAACCTGGTCCGACCGTCTGGCTATGTTCGGGCTCAGGTTGAATGTGAAGAAGACAGAGTACTTGACCACCGATTTGAGTGAGCCAGGCTCTATTAAGATCAATGGCACTGAGCTCACACGTACAACATCATTCAAGTATCTTGGGTCGGCAATCGCGTCCGACGGCAGCCTGATCTCTGAAGTAA